>CABPRJ010000024.1:255324-555927 GCA_902439185.1 Cinara cedri
TATTATTAACTTAAATATAATAAATTTAATAATAACAATAAATATTATAAAGATTGTACAATTCTCACACATATTTTAATAATATTTAAAATCATTAATAAAGGTAATTGTAGTTAATATTCATATGAATAAAAATTTAAAAAAATTTATAATATTGTTTATTATTAAAATAATAATTTTGTAAAAATAAAAACATATACAAAGTGATTTTTTTTTATCATGAACCATTTTTATCAAATCACCAGAGATTAATTAGAAATAACTCAAGAGGATTTTAAGTGAATTGGATTTCTATTTTTTTTAATCATTATGGAATCGTTTAAACTTTATTTTAAAACCATTTTTAATTTTTTACTCCTACTCCATATCCTTCTCTGCTCCTCCAATCTAAACTTTAAATTGTTATAACTCATAAATGGTAAATCTGTGTGATGCATATCAAAAAATTTCTAGAAAAATATTCTCTATTTAAATCAATATTCAAAAGGAGGGGGGAGGTTTGCTATTGAAAATCAAGTTACTCCAAAATAATGCACTTAATTAAGGTATATGGAGTAGGGATAAAAATTTAAAATGGTTTAAAAATAAAGCTTGACCGATTCCATAATTATTAGAAGAAACAAAAATCAAATTCACTTAAAATCCTCAGAGATAATTGGTGATTCATGATAAAAAAATCACCCTGTATGTAAATATGTATGTATATACATACATTATATAGTTAACTAATTTAACCAATATATTTTCAAGGAAGAGTGTAATATTATTATAGTAAATTAAATCAACTATTACATTTGAGAACAAATTTTAAAAAATAAAACAAAAAATTGCTGATTCATTTTTTCTTTATGGAATGGTAATCAAAACCCCAAACATGTTTAATTGCTGTGATAGCACTTTCTCTTTTAGCTTCCTTTTTTGTTCGACCTATAAATTATTTTTAAATCAATTACATGCATTATTATTTTGAGCTATTAAAACAATATTTAAAATAAATTTGGTATAATAACTAATGATGGCCTACAAAAAATTAAAATATACTCTAAGCTTGACCCAATATCTTCTAAGGGCACTGACACAATGATCTAAAAGTTTTTCTTCTTCTTTCATTTCATTCAGATTTCTGTGATCCAAAAATCAATGAATGTTGTCGCTTTGTCATTTTCCAAGTGTAAATAATTTTTTATCACAAATAGTTTCTATTAGAAGGCATTGTAGACTATAGCAGATGGCCTATTGTCCAGTGGAGGTGGATAATAGGTACGCAGGTGTAAGCGCACCACATGCCATTTTATGAAAATAATATTTTTTTATTTTTTTTAGAACCTAATCATTTAAAATTGTTCAATAAGAATCTATTAAAAAAAATTATTCAAAAATATTTTTCGAATGATTATGTTGTTAACATAATAATGTTCCAAAAAAAAAAGTTATGCAATATGCATGCACCAATCAGTGTGCAACATGGTGACAGCATCAAACACTGACACAATGAGTTGACGAGTAGGAGATTGAAAAATACAATGAGACCCGGTGTACAGCTACTACTGTTAACTGGTTTTTAAAACAAATTCTATCTACATTTAAGTTTGAGGTTTTTCCATTTGTATTCTATTTTTTGTATTGAATGGTTGATATTATTTCATAATACATGTATTATGTATATATTATATATTTTACATTTTTACCCGTCATAGTGAATTCTTCTTAGAATAAACATTCATATTTTCTTTAAAAATGAATTCAGTAGAAAATCTTTTGAAAAAAAATTCACCCTATATACAAATGAGGAAAAACCATGATCCTCGACTACTTTTAATTCCATCCTAGTGTTTTGTTCTCTCTCTTTCCAACTGTTAATTCTTTCTTTTTCTGGTAAGTTCTTTATAGGTTGGATCATAGTAAAGAAGTTTTTTCTGGATTTGTGTGGTATTTACAGAGTGTTTTTTTCATGTAGTGGTTGATGGGGTCATTTAGTTGTTTGTGTTGATCTATTTCTGATGCAATTTCTCTCCTAATGTCCTAATAAATAATGCTTGTATTTCCTTGATCAGTGTTGGTTTAAGACATCTTGAGAATATCCTGCAGGTCTCTTTCAAAGCAATGTCGACCTTTTTCGCATGACATGATATGGCCCATATGAGCAGCATATTCATATTCGGCTGTTGAGTAACATAGTGCTAGTGCAGAAGTTCTTACAGTATTTAGATCCACTACCCAGGATGTCTTGTGAGCTTTCTAATCAGGTTATTTCTCACATGTATTTTTCTCTTCAGCAGTGATGTTTGAATGATAAAGTTCAGTCTAATGTGACATTGAGGTATTTTGGGTATTCAGCATTTTCAATTTCAACACCTTCCCAGATTATTCATTTTGCTTCTTTATTTCTCAGATGAAGTGCATACTTGGGTTTTGATGGGTTTGGTCTTAACCAGTTATTTTTGTAATAATTTGAGATTTACTTTAGTGTGTTGTTAAGGCTAATCTTTATATTTCCAAATGAATGATTCTGAGCAAAATCATTTATAAGCAATTTGTCCACTGTATAATATATTCTGTTAAGTATTAACTTTCTAGCATTTTGTATGTATGGCATAAGAGGAAAATCAATTAGGAATTTGTTGTTTCAGTAGGGGTTGCTTACCCGGTTTTATTAATGCTATTACCCAGGTTTTTCTATAATGATCTAAAATTTTTGACCAAAATAAATATAATAGTATGTCACTACTCTTAGACTAATATCAATATCATTGATAAACTGCTAGATGGTGCATTGTTGGTGATAAATGAATCATTTAAATTCCTTTAAAAATACAGCATATAACATTTTAACAAGTATTATAATTTTAATGAAACTAATAAGTTTTTTAACAAAATATTACCTTGACCCTTAAATGTTTTACCATTCAATACACAGCTTGTTTCAAAACGTATTGGAGTATTTGAAATATTGATTGTCGCAAAAAATGGAACATTGGGTACCATTTGATGTAATAACTGAACAGGATTATAATTTTCTGGGTTAGTAGGAAACATTTTTCTACCACAGGTCTAAAAATAAAATAAAACATTAAAATCAATAATTTGAATACTATTGGCAAGATTAATTTTTTTTTTGTTGTGTAAATTACTTAGTTTTATAGTACTATATATATAAAATATATAATAATGTAATAAATAATATATATATATATATATAGTATATATAAATATATTAAATTTACTCCTTTAAAATAACTAACCTATTTTTAATGTTAGAATTAGATAAGTGAAATTGTTTATACTGACATTTTTATGTAGACAGTTTCCAATTTAGAAGTGAATAAAATTATAAAATATAAATATTCACCTTTCCTTTACTGCTTGCTGCATCATTCAATTTTTTTGTTGCAGACTGTATATCCCACTGATTTATAAGGGTATGCATGGCTAATGAAGCAAAATGTGACCATGGAAAATCTTCTTCTGGCAGTTCCATAGGTTCAGCAGAATTAATATTGTCAGTACTATCCATTACTGTAGATTCATCTGCAGTAAAAGCAACTTTTTCTTTTTTTGTCAAATTAAATTAATTATAATTAATAATGTATTGATTTTTCAAGAAAAAAACCAGTTATTTAAGTTATCATAACTTATATTTACAAAAATTAAATAAATAAGAATATGTAAAAAAAAAATATTAAATTTGAATGATACATTGTACAATTCTATAGAATATATCATTTAGTAAGCTATCCACTTTGAAGTGATTTTTTTTAACTTTGAGGATCTGGGAGATTGAAGTTTGTTCTCAAATAAAAAAATAAGCTATGTGAGCAATATGCTCTACTTGTATCTGTATGTACCAAAGTAGGAAAATTTTAACTAACCTTTTATAATTATTTTTTAAAGTTTTATACCAATTTTGATAATATTATTTTTTTTTATCTAAACCAATAGGTAGTAATACATAATATATATTACCTACCTTGTGTATAACACTTAACCTATCAAGAGTTAAAATCATTCAGAATTTAATATTTTATATCTTTGTATCTTTATTCTTCAAAACATTAATGACGGACACAGATATTTGAATATTCACTTATGACAAGCTTTTAGAGAAATAAAGGTAAAAAAAAAACCATTTAGTATATAAGTGAATTTATACATTCACACCCATATAATCATTATGATTAGAGCACCAGGGTTCAATGTAAATATTTCTTATTTTCCTGGTGTAATCTAAGAATGATTTCTAAGTACATAATTTGAGTCATGTAACAAATACTTCAAAAGTGAAACTTTTATTTTGTTTTTTTGGTCATTTTGTTAGTTTGAAGAGCATATTTATGTATTACATAAATTAATACTTAGGTACTATTTGCTTTAATAGATTTTTGGTATTTTTTCTTTTTCGATTGTCAATAATTATATTTAAGGTTTGATAACCTATTTAGTACCTTTATCAATAATACAGAAATCACCCAACTCAAAAAAATAACAATAAAAGAGAAAATTTTATTTTGCATTTTGTCTGTTTGTTTTTTTTCATTATTTTTATAATTTTTTTAATAGTATTATTTTGCTAAAGGTAATTTTTGGCCATTTTTATAGAATTTTGATCCTTTCATAAACAATTTTCTACTCATAATAATTTTAGTAAAACGTCATTAGTTACCAAAGCTTGAAGTATCTTCACTAATTTTTTTTGCCAACATAGAACGGAATAAGTTTTCACATGCTTTTTGTTTAGCTTTATTTTTGGAAATATGATCTCCAGTATACAATTGACCATCAATCTTAATAATAAAAATAATAATATTATATTATAAGTAACTCAGTAAACAAATCAAGGCTATCATGTAGTATGCCCAAAGGTATACTTAAAGGGGAGTTGCTGTCTCCGGATCCCGATATAATAAGGTGGCCTCATATAAATTAGTTTGGTTTTAAAATTATTTTTGTTGAAAATAAACATTATTGTAAAACTAAAACATTTCTCGCCCCCCTCAGAATCTAAAAATTAGAAGTTGTAACTTTTTATATCATCATTGATTGTTTAGTCACGGAACTGGATAAGAAAAAGAACTAAATTTATAATTTAATTTAAGGGCCCTATAAAAACCCCAAAGCTAGCCACTGGGCCTGAGTATGCCATTTACTAGTGAATTTACTTGTATGCGGTCTATCACAAATAAATCATTTATTTATATGTTTACAATAAAGCCATACAGCTTTTTAAATAAAAATACAAAGTAGAATATAATATTAAGTACAATTAAATACGACATAACAATGTAAATAAAATTTACATTTTAAAAGAGAGAAAAGGAGGGGTCCAAATTGGCTTGTAGCATACATAGTTGGTTTATTTCATAGTAAGAATGAAACAATTGGATGTGGAATGGGACAGGACATAAGGTGCAGGATGAAATTTTAAAGTTAATTTGGGACAATAATAAGATAGAATCAATTTTTCCATTAAGTACATTATTAATGAAAGTAAGATTGGGATTGTGTCTGTGATCAGCTAAAATGCTAACTGCAGATATGCCAATATTGGAATTTAATTATTGATATAATATTTAAAAATATTACAATTATTTATCAGTCAAAAATACTAATTTAAAAAAATAAAAATTATAGTAAAATATCACAAAAAGGAGACAAAACAAAATTTTACAACTATAGAGGGATATCCCTTTTGAACTCAGCATATAAGACCTTCTCTTAAGTATTAGTAAATTGCATTATCCTACATGCAACCATAGAACAATTATTCATAAAAGGTCAAATAATTAAAAAGGGGTACTAGTACTGACAGAATATGTGGATAATATTCATTGATTTCAAAAAGGTATATGGATGGTATCCACAGAGTCCACACTTTTACTAAATTCCAAAGCATTGTTATCAAAAGTTATAAATAAAGTATAAGGCCATAGAGATAAAGTGTTATAAAAAAATAAAATAATATTAAGTCCATGTAAAAACTAGCTGGGCGCACATAGACCACATCATATAAAGGCCTGAAGACCACATACCACATGACAGATCAGTCCCAAATAAATTTATCAAGTTATAAACTTTTTCTTACCATAATTGAAGCAGTGAAAATTACACAATTACTATGGGTCTCTTCTTCTAATGTAATAGGCACATTTTTGTACAACTCAAAAAATATCATTAATGGATCCTTAGGGAATATTGAACGATGAATTTGAGTAACAGACCGTTTTTTCTGTTTTTTCTTCATCCCTGAAAACAAAAATTAGTTTAAATCCTATGAACTTAATACATTTACTTACATTTTAAACATAAATAAACATACTACGCTTGTTTGGCATCTTTACTTCTGACTTTTCTTCTTGTGATCCTTCAACTGATTGGTTTGTGTTAAGTTTTAACATAATGTTTTGTATAGAAAATAAGATAACATATTAAACATACTAACATACAACATACTAAAAATTTTCTTTTTGTTGCCCAGTGAAAATTCCTTAAAAGTGCAAAGCACTTAACTTACTTAGCTACACAAATAATTACTCATTATTAAAACAAATGGATTTTGTAAACAATTTATTAGTAAAAAAAACTTTTAATTAATGAACTGTATTACTGAAAATATGAACTGAATTTATTACCTATATTAGTTACAAATGCATAAAGCAATATAGTGCATTTTATTTAATTTAGTGTTTCTTTTTAAAATTTCAAAAAATATAATTTGGAAGGTTTTGTAATAAAATAAAACTAGGTTTTTAAATATTAAGTGTTAGTACCTTATTATCTTGCTTGAAGGTGATTTTACTTTAGGAGACTGAATACTTATATTTAGTTCTACAGTTTGAATCTGTTGTTAGCTTTGACTTTTAACTCTTTGTTGACTGGTAGATTTCTGTAAAATTAAAAAAAAAAGTACATTATGGGTAAATAAAAAGTAGGTATTAATTATACCATATATATAAATTACAACATAGAATTAAATCACAGATATCTATATTACAGTATATAACAGAAGTAGACTAGACAGTTAATAACAATTTCTGATTATTCTGAACAATTGCTATTCATCAATTATTATTAACTATTAATATTAAATAATAATTAATAATTTTATATAAGGCGCTACATAATATCCAAAAATATTTCAGCTAAATAGTATTAAATAAAAAATCAATATAACAGTATTATAGCACAAGCAAGTAGCACCACCACACCGCCACAGTAAAATATTATAAGTATAGGTTATCCGGGTCATCGTGCAGGAGCAAGCAGGGTGGCCAAAGTTCCCGTAGTATGGCCACTCGAGGAGGAAGTATTGTAGCGAAAGCGCATCACTGTAAGTATTGGATCAGTTCTTCCAATTTCTAAAAAATGATGTCTTTCAAATAAAAATGGCTATAACAGAATAGATTAAATTAGTGACATGCCTAAATCTCACCGATGATGGGTGAATGGAATCTGTCTGAAAAATAACAAGACCCGGGACATCGGAAACCCAGCCTGGTCGCATATTACATACTACCTATAATATTCAAAACCATAACGTCAAGAACTACAGACCGCCTTCGCGCATCTCAACCGAGCTTTTAGCGCTGCCAGACCACCTGATAGCGGATTTGTTAATTATTCGGCAATTATCGTTATGATCGAGCGCGGTTATCGATCTCAGCGCTGTGTAAACAGCGAGTCATAATGTCGAAGTGTGGATATGAATGCGCGAACGACGTGTTTTCGTCCGCAGAAAACGACGTTTTCGTATTCTGAATAAAGTATAGGTATATTAATATTTTTACTGCACACAGTACATACAAATTCATGAAATAAAATACTACCCTACAGTGGCGTAGTCAGAATTTTAAAATGAAGGGTGGCAAAGACAATAAATTGAAAAAATACTACTTAACAATATGGCAACGTAGCCTAAAATAACGTTCGCAATCGTTCGTTTCTCGGCTAAAAAAAACTTTGATAAGCGACATTTGTTCATAATCATTGTTGCACCCGTGACTATCGCGCAAAATTGCAATATTGTAATATAATATTAAAATACTTCATTATTATTATTTCTAGCTGGATATACTACACCAGGGCTGAGCCAAGGGGTATGCGAGAGGTGTCCACACACCTGGTGCTATGACCACAGAGGCGCCATTTGACAATTTCTAAGTTCTGTAACTGAATATTTTATTAATAAACGTATGAGTGAACGTCTAATGGATAGGTTGGACCTTTTTTTATTTTACTCATCATTACATTTTTCTGGCACCGGGTGTCGATTTTGCTAAGCACGGCATTATACTACATAACCTAATAACTAATTATTTTTACTTTTCTAACATCAATATTCTGTAGGTACCAAAGTTCAGATGGATTTTTGTTTTTAACCGAACTGGTTCCAGTCTGATTTGTAATAAAAATAGCATAATTTACTGCTTCAGCCCATAGATTTTCATTTAAATCAAGCGCATGTGCAACTGATATGTTGAATTCTACATTTGTTCCATTTGTTACATTCTTCTATTTTATTGTTAAATATTTGTTGAATTTATTTGAAATAAGCAAAGTTCATTCAGCAGTTTCCTTGTGCAACAGAAAATATGAAATACCATTTTTGGTACATGTATACAAAACATTTTTCAATACAATTTTATACCACTTATTTTCATTGAAAGTTTTCAACTCAACACTTTCCTATTTTGTAACATCTCTAATTATTACCGATCATGAATGATTCTTGAAATGTGGTAACATTTTTTAACCAGTAATACTGCTTATTTACAATATCCAACTCAAAATATTTTTACTCTGTAGGAGAAGTTTCATTCACACCAAATTTCTTGCCCTATTTCATGTTAAATGGAATCATTAAAACAATTATAATATACTATTTCAATTGTCAACTAACGACTCCCCCCGGGGCTTCATATTTGAATGATTGAAAACATTTCAATAAAATATTGATACTAAGACTAGTCAATAGGCGCGCAGTGATGTAGAAAAGGTGAAATGTTTAAACTTATACGTTTTTAAATTACCTTATTGATTATTCAATTACCCAGTTTTTGCTGCATTTTGATCTGGTTTTTCCGTATTCTTTCTGTTTTTTGATGGCGTGTACAACTTTTCCGAATCCGGTAACTTGATTGTCACTACTCTGGGCTTAGATTTCGGGGGTGCATTACTGATACTGGTAGAACTTACCGATAACTTTTTCTCTTTGCCCATTTTATTTATTAGTTTTATGCTATCTTGTTCTTGTCAATTTATTGATAAATAATTTGACAATGGTATGTATACTATTATTTTTATTTATTTCAATATACTTATACAAATTATAACAGATACGCGCTTAAAAAAAAAAATTTAAATTCACAATTTCTCAAAAAATATATATATACATATTGTTTAAATATTTTGCATTACAAATTTTACATGCTAATTATTCATGTTCAACAAACATGTTGATTGCATGTAAATTTTTTCATTATAATTTATAATAGATTTTTTTAATATGAAAATTATATAATATAGTCTACATAATGTTAGTACACATTAACATTGCCATTTCATTTCTTTTATAAAAATATAAGTACATAGTCAATATGTTATTTATGTAAAGTAAATATGAGTATGTACAATATAGGAGCAACCAGTAATAATTTTGTGGCAAATGATAGTGCTGTTTAACGTTAATTCAACCAGTTTTCAAAACAATTTATCAATACAAAAAAATACATATAACAATATAGTTTAAATATTTTATATCACAAAGTTTACATGGAAATTATTATTTTTTGACAAATTGAATGAGCAGCTGCAGTTTTATAATAAAAAAATATTATATAATATTTATATTATTTAGGAATTTGCATAAAACAATATTGCTTTTTATTTAAAAATATAGGTAGTTATTAATAATGTGTTTATATAAAGTACATACATACATAGACATATATTACATACATTGTTAACATGTAAGAAATCAATAATTATACCGGGCAGAGTATATGTTGATAATATTCTAATATGGAAAAGTAAAGAAATCAGAAAAAAAAAAACAGTAATAATTATGTTATAATTAAGTTATTAGAGCATGTAAATAGTATATGATAATTATAGTGTATGGATTATATATGTTTATGAATAAGTATATAAATTGACCAAATATGTATTTTATTTATATTATTTAATATTATATACTAGATATTACACATTAATTAATAAGATTTCAATTGAAATATTATTCCTTTTGTGATAAAATAAAACGTGTTATCATGGCATGGCATAAAATATATAAAATAATAGGTATGGTTAAATCATCGAAAATTTTCGAAGAAAAGATAAAGCAAAAATGTGTATACAATAGTACAAATTACAGATATGAGTAAAGTACAATAAATTAAAATCAAGGCTCAGAACTATTTAGTCATAAATATTAATTAAAATATACTTTGAAATCAAAGTGATGATTATATATTTTAAAACATATATTTATTCTCACAATATTTATATAATATCATTAAATTTTATAAATTTCTAGCTAAGGCACACAAGGTTTTATTTGCCAGTTGATATTATGAAACTGCATTAAATTATTTAAACAAGACACTAATAGATTTTAACAAATTATAATTGGTGTGAAATCCCTGTTATTTTAATTTTGATAAAAAATTAAATATAGAACAAATTGTTAAATTTTAAAGGTTTTTTACACCCAATGTTTTATTTTGTCTGATAGATAATTAATTTAATTTATCATTTTCCACCATCCAAACTATATAAACCTAAGGGTTTCAAAAATACTTTCACTAGTACCAAAATTCTCTGGTAATAATGGGGTAAAACACTGTAGTTTATTGATTAAAAAATACTTAAGCTCAATGAGAAAATATTATTAAAAATTGTGTTCTAGTCTAGTAGTTCTTAAACTGTGGTTACTCTATCAGTCAATATTGATTATGTAAACATGAGATATTTTGTTAAAAAAGGTATTGATATAGGAGGTTCCCTATTTCCAAAACTTTTTCATCAGAAGTCCATGTGCACCAAAAATATAACAACTGCTGTTCTAGTCAATTTAACTTTTAAAAATGTATTTATTTGATTTAATAACATGCCACATTTTTAATTTATTTATTATTAATAAATAAGAGAATACGTCTAGGTTCTTAACCTTCTACAAGGTAAATAATTACCTCACAATATAATTCTTGTTTTATAAGTTAAATGCTGTACATTTATCTAGCTTCTTAAGTATAGTAAACAAACATATTACTGAAGAAAAAATATATATATACTTTTACCCCATATGACTTGTAAATTCAAAACTATGAACATGGTAGAAAGTAAAAGAAAAATTACTTCAGAACCCTACAGTACTAATTTGGGAGACTAGATGAATAAAAGAGTGGCCAACTCAATAAAACTTTTCTATTGGTTGACAGTTATCAGTTCCTGTAGTACTGTATTTTACATAAACCTAAATTCTGTACGCATATTAAATGGGGGTTTATTTGTTTTATTTAAACTATATAGTTTTGATATTTAATATTTGAAATATTCATATTTATACTAATCAAAGCATATAGTTAATAAGTTGTTTACTCTTACACATCAAGTCTTTTTAAAAATAGTTATAATCATACAAATAAAATTAGTAATTAAAACAAAATATATGCAGAAAAATAATATAATTATTATATATCATAAATGGAATAATGATTAAAGATAAATTTGAATGTTTTCCATAATAATAACATTCACTTAACATGGTTAAGACAAAATAATGTATAATCAATATACTCAATAATATTTGTTTAAATGTTAGTGCAACATTGATGGCCCCATTAAAAATAAATTATATTAGGTATATGAAAAGCAATTATATGTTTGTGTGCAAACATGGACATTGAGCGAATAAAAAATAATAGTAGTTTAGTCAGTTATCACATTATTGTTACCCATTCATGTTACTCTTACTACTAAACAAAGCTATGTATTGCATTACTAATTAGCATAATATTGATGTTCTCCTTGGTTATATAGCGGTTGTTGGGAATGATGGTCTGCAGCAGATCCTGCAAGGATTTCTTCATTACCATCTTCAGGATACAGTTGTAAAACGTTTTCTAAATTATCAGCAATCTACACAAATTAATCAAACTTTATAGAATTTTTAACTTAAAAAAAAAGGATTAAAATGGTTATTAATATGGACCAGATTAGTATGCATTAAAATCCACAATAAAACATAAGCATAAACAGATCTCTAAAAAAATAAATTCAAAATATTAAAAAAAGCAAAAATGGCAGAGGAGTATAAAATCTATAATGGCTCTAACTTATTAAAAATAATTTTCTAACATTACAAAAACGATTAACAAGTCATCATTTTTTTTCAAACCAAATTGTACATTTTAAAAATAATAATATTTTGTGCAAGCCATTTTTTTAGCATTAGACAATATTATTTAGTAAGATTAGACACATTAGAGGAGAGAATTTAAATCACTTGTTTTTTAATATTTTTATGGGACTTTTTTGACAATTTTAACAGCTTTTTATGTGGATTTTAAATGCATATTAATTTAGTCCCTAATTATTAATAAAAGTACTAATGTCATAATCATACAAAGTGAGGATACTTGTATGTTACAATTTAATTGGGTTTTTAAAGTAACAAAAATGTATTCTGACAAAAAATTAATTTAAAAACAAAAAACTATTATAACAAGGTTAAAATTATTAAGCATATTAAAGTGGAAGTAGTTTCTATCCACGGCTTTTAAAATTAAACATTAATTGCAAATTATGTAATTTAAAATTTTTAAACGGGTGACATTTGAATATGAAAATTGAATTACTTTTGTTACCAATTTCTAGTTTCCTACATTATACAGAAAAAAAAAAAGCTATTTAATTATTTTTGTTTACATATTTGTTTGTTATGAATTGTTTGCGGTCTACTAGTATACTATTATATCTCACATTTCTCAACAAACTTTTTTAATAACTATACAGGCAAGTGATCACTTACTTTTCTGTAAAATTCAATCTGATTACGTAATAACTGACGACAATGACCAGCCATTTGACCAAGTACATGGTCCCGGTGAAAATGATTGATCTCAGCCAACAAAGCATAGGACACTAAGTCAGTCCGGCGTTGAACCTCACGCAATAGCCGCCACTGTTGTTCTGGATCTGCTACTGTGGTCGTACCTCCACTGCTAGATCCACCAGATGAAGCTCCTGAACCTCCTGTTACTTCACTACCAACTCCAATTGGCACACCATCTGAATACTGTCGTTCACAATCTTTACGTTTTTGCACTGCGCTCTGTTACAGAAAGAAATTAATTTTTATGTGCAATTATTACAAACTATAATTAAAGAACATGTGCATAATGCTAATAAATACTAATTCAAAATTAAGGGGAATAATGTTAGGTAATAAAATAAGTGGTAATTTGTATTATTAATTATATTAATTTGATCGTCATGCTGGTAATAAATAAATAGTGAAATTATAAAAATAACACATTTATATCAATTCTATAGGTTAAACAACTAATTATCATTATTATATATGATACTGGAAAACTTATTGAATGAATATATAACCTTATGCACAGCCAGTATGTCAGGGAAAGCTGATGCAACACCTCGGTATACATGCAGCATATCAGCAAAGGAGTCCCAACCAGCAGCAGGCAGCTCGTCCATTAACCGGCCACCCATCTCATTGAATACATCACCAGTCTTTTTTAATGCACTCATTAATTGCCGAGTAGTTTGACTAATTGCATTACCATTACCACTAATGTCTCCAATTGAAGAAGATGATGAACCTACAAAATAACAAAACAAATAAAGATTAGGAAATAAGAAAATTACCAACGAAATAGGTGATATGGCATATAAAAAGTTTATGTCTTCAGTCTTACATTTAATCAATTTTAAAATAATATGCAGCATGTCTTATTATAATTGAATATTATCTGTATATATCTGATACATAAATATCTGCATATAATTAAATTTATTTTCTTATCTTATTTAATTTTTTTTTTTATAAATTCCCAAAGTTGAGAATCTATTGGTTTTATTTCTTCTGAATGTAAATAACTTTTTGAGAAGTACATTTAATCAAGTGTATCAACTTTTCTGAAAGTCAATTTTATCTAGTTGGTGCATTAGAGAAATCATTTTTTGATTTTGAAATGGGTTTTTAAAATAATTGGAAAATATCAGCAAAACATAAATATATGTAAAACAACAAATATTTACAGCAAACTACTGCAAAACCAATTTCATTGTTTTTAAGTTTTGGAAACTATATTTTCTACCAGAAAAATTGCTTTAATCGAAAAATGCAAAGTGATCTTTTGGTGTATTTATAATCTAATTGGTGAGTAAGCATTTTATATTTTTTGATTTGTTCTAAAGTTTTTATAATAATTGAGCTAAATCAAAACAAATTTAGAAAGAACAGAAAACTTCTTGAAAATAATGGTTTTATGATTTTCAATAATGTTTCTTTATTTTAATTCAATTAAAAATATTCGTTGAGATTTTAAATTTTGAGGTAAAATTTTAAAAATATTTGAGTTGAATCTGAGCTATTTTATATATAATATGTTAATTTAGCAAGTATTTTGATTTGGTAGATACTTTGTGGATAAAATTGTTAAACTATACATAAATGCTTGAAAATTTAATAGGAGATTCATTATAGTTTTACTTAGTGGTAAAAAAAAATTGGTTTAATGTGGTATTTTATATATATATTAGGGTGGTCCTCTATTATGTATGAAAAAAAAATAACCAAATTTTTCAAATTACTTCCCCCTTAATAAGTTCCATTACTAAAAATAATGATAGAAATAAAGTTTTAGACAAATCAAATAAATTTAACCCGTGCCACAACAGCTCTGAAGTTACAAATATAGAAAAATTTTTCAAAATCGTTAAGTTTTTGTTATAAAACCAACAAAACTCTAGAGAAAAGAATCTCACCATAAATTCTTTAGATTATAAATTATAGAAAACTAAATTTACAATAGTTTGTTTTTTATAATTAATATTATAAATTTAAAGTTTTTTTAAATATTTGAACTAAAAGGTCAAAAAAAAAAAATCATAATCATTATCGGGTATGGGTCGATTGCACAAATAAATAATATGCACTTTACCCAGTACCCATATTTTGCGATTATTACCTAAAGATTATTTTTATGACTCAGACAATCAAATAATATATTATCTACATTCTTTATTCTCTACNCGTCATACATTTTATTTTAGTGACTTACAATGGTTACCAGGGATAGTTTACGTGAGTCGAAATATATTTTTTTAATTGGATATAGTACAAATCAAATTGTTGGTAGTAAATTACAATCAAACAAACAATTTTTGTCGGTACTATTTTTTAATATGCGTAAATTAAACTTAAATATGCATCAAAGTGCTACATTAGTGATACAAAAAGCAATCATTTTTTGACGGAAGGCACGCATACCAACGAGAACAGAACAAAAGTGTGTGAACAAGCTGGAAGGTTTATACAAAGAGTGGAGAAATTTACAAAAATTAGAATATAGAAAAAGTGCAACGCAAATGGAAAAAAATACGCAGTTTCTATCAAATTTAGATGATTTATTCGACGTAGCGAGTGCAAATGCATTAGATTTACTGTCTATTGAGAATGACAAAGTATTTATAATAGCCCAGAGACAGAAAGGTCGACCTGGGTCGTTGCTTGGTATTGATCAAAAAATGATAAAAAAAGAAAAAATCATAGAAGATAGCAAACAAGCGACAAATAAAAGAAAATATCGTGCCCATGATGAACTTGAAGTTTTGTGTATGTTTTTAGTATAATATTAATTTTTAAAAGGTTCCAACATGCCTGGGGAACAATAAATAATACAAATTATAATCCTGGCATACAAAATAGTATTATAATGGATTCTGTAAATAACGTATGTAATGATATTATCAAATTTTCTAGAGATCAACTTTTAGAAAATCACCCAAGAGATGATTACCGAGAGTTACTAGAATTAACAGTAATTTTTCAGGGTGGAAAACTTCCTAANTAGGGCGATATCGGGCCCAGACGTGGCCATTTTTAAAAGGTTCCAACATGCCTGGGGAACAATAAATACTAAAAATTATAATCCTGGCATACAAAATAGTATTATAATGGATTCTGTAAATGACGTATGTGATGATATTATCAAATTTTCTAGAGATCAACTATTAGAAAATCACCCAAGAGATGATTACCGAGAGTTACTAGAATTAACAGTAATTTTTCAGGGTGAAAAACTTCCTAATAATATTCGATTTAAAATGCCAGGTGCCATTCATCACGCGCAGTGGATAGCTACCATATTATAAGATTTCTTACCACTATAAGCATGACCCAGCATGTAAAATGATTGGCCTAATCTTTGAGCATCCCGTTTGTAGCATGTTTGCACCCGTTTTGATTGTTCTGCCACTGTCTGAGCCATGTTTTTAAGCGCTCCATCTAGTCCAGCCACAAATTTCTGAAATCCATCCACTTCACGATCCCTTTGAAAGCCATAGAATAAATACAAATTTAATATCATTCTATATTGTAGTACAGTTGCTATTAATTGTAGGAATAAAACAGAAACATACAACAAAGCTTGGTTAATGAGAGCAGGAGCTTGATCACTGGATTCCGCAGAGACAGCCTGAATGGCAAAAAATATGTTTGCCCCAGCAAGAGTTTCGGCACTTGTATTTCGCGATTCAGCCTTTCGCTTACCTGATTTCCAACGTTTCTCATCTGTACATGTGATAAAGTGTTGTCGCCATACCCAACCACGTGATAGCACAGGATGTCGACAAACAGCGTCTACAAATGCTTGTAACTGTTGTTTTCGGCGTTCAATGAAATGTTCTTCATACCGGCCTGAATATGCATAAACATTTTTTTTACTTATTAATTATTTGATATTACTCACTAATTTTACACTACTCACTATAACACTAATTTTTAGAACTATAATTTATAAATCAGAGTAGCATAATTATTGCTATTGCATCTACCTGATATCTGTTTATCCGGTAATGGTGGTATCGGTATTAAACAGCAATATTTTTCCAATAATCTTTCGTGCAACCAATCAAAGTGTTTGTATCTCCTAGATACTTGAATATTGTTAAACTGCAACATATACAAACCAAAAAAATATATTTACATTATCTATATAATAAATATAATATTTCATAAATAAAATTTAACACTGGGAATTAACCCACTATGTAATTTTTCTTATTTATACAAAATTTGGTTTTATATTTGAAGAGTGGATAACAAAGTTATTAGGTGGTTTTTACAGTCAACCCCATTGTTTAAATGTTAAAAACACTGTTATGTCATATTTGTTACTATACATCTACACAAAATAACTTATCTAAAGTAGAAATTCTAATAAATAAATAAATTGCTGGTGTAAAATTAAATATTTGTCTTGTATTAAAATAATATACTTAATATTAATAAAACACAATTGTGAAAAAATGTACAAAAACAAAATTTATATTCTTAAAAATTAAGATAAAATATAAAAATATGATTTATAAAAAATTATTAACCAACCGTGGGTGTAATTTGGTACGCAATAAATGACTTCAGCCCCTTGAGTTTAGATTCCTTTTTCGGAGATGCTACCACACACTGGTATCCATAGGGTTCATCATCGGTGTCTATACACCATTCAACATCTACTGCCAAGGGGCCATTACTGGTTACACTGCGCACAACAATTGTTATTTGTTCAGAATCAGGTATATGGACTGGTGATTGAATAGTTCCCATTATATATAATGCATCACCACCACCTACCAACTTGGAAAATCGTGAACTACTACCTCCTGTCGTTGCAGCTGTTTTACCTATATCAACATAATCAAAATAATATACCTATATGTCCATGAGGAAATTAATAATCTGTAAATAATATTTTACAGATGGGAAAAGGTAGCGATAGTCAATTTTATTTTTATTAATTGTTGTAATAAACATATATACCTCAGTGATTATAAAAATGACATTACAAAATAATAAAAACAAGTATAAAAAAAAGCCTTCAGAGAAAAAGAAATTAATTATTCAATAAATAAGGGAACCTTGGAAAATATGAAGGAGAGAAAAAGGAATATCATTAGAAGAACATAAAGAAGAGAGATGACTCTTATTGGAAAGGGTAGAACTATTGAAGGTGAGATGGGAAGTGTTACAAATATCGAAGCCGTCATAACGAAAACAAAAAGGAGAATCATTGAGAGATGGGTGGTTATGATTTAATTTTAACGAGAAATAAAAACAATGGTAAAACGAGTAATGGGAATTTTGTGAAACCATGAGAAGGGAGGGATAGAAGGGTAGACAACACGAAAAGAGGTGGCAAAGGTTGAGGTAAATTTACCCATTCACGATTCCAGGACCTGGAAGCATTAGTCTTAAGGGCTGGAGAAATATGGGATGTTAATTGAAGAAGGAATAGGAACATGACGTAACAAACTGGTCCGCTATTTTGTTCCCTAGGATACCTGAATGGCTAGGAACCCAGATGAAATCGAACGGATTTGAAGTACGAGATAGGAAACAATGGAAATGAAAGGATAAGAATTTAATGCCACGAGAGAAGACTAATACAATTTTAATTTATACAATTAATATAAAAACAAAATTATAATATCATGTTTTTGAATGGTTGTCTATTGAGTACATACCGGCAGTTCCTTAATATTAATGATATCGTAGAGGATGGACGATTAGATGAGATATCTAATTAATTTGATGAAAAAGCTACTCCGTTAATAACTTACAATGCTTCGATTATAAGAATTACACAATTAATGTAGATATACGGTCGATTCTTGCCAAATGCTCAGACTGTTTATATTTTATCGTTCAATCTTTGAGCAAGTTGTTACATGGGCGGTGTCTTATTATTACACATTTCACGCATTCGATAACGAAAGTATTTGGTTATTTGGATAATAATATATTAATATACACTATACAGTTACTTGTGGTCATAAGTAGAGTAACAGGAGTGGTTAAGTTTATAAACGAATACCTTCGTCACCATTAGTTACTATCTAGAAATTCGTTGGAACAATTTGATATACATTCAGTACTGGTTTACTAAGACTTGATACTGATTATTTTACACCAACCACAGATATTCGACGATGGAAATCAGTGTATCCCCACCATCATCCAAAATTAACAATAATAATATAAATTAAATATTAGAGTATAGTATTAATTTTGTTATAAAAAAACAAATATAGGTAGATATATAATATATACTATAAGTATAGGTAATTTTATTGAATTCTCGATATCATAGGCATTAAAACTAATTGTTATCAATTAAATTATTATTTTTATCTGTTCGATTATTTCGAGAGGAAAAAGGGAGGGGATGAAACCTTTGTAAATTGTTTGCACCATATGCACGTGATGGTGCAGAAAAATTAAACTGGTGTCATTAATTTTAACACCGGTTACTCCAAAAAGTTTCTCAACTTCACACCGGTTTGATTTTCAAAGGGAAATTTACATCAGTTAGTACCGACGAATTTTTAGTATGAATAACTGTACCATAATAGTTCACTATAAATTTGTGCCGATGCTTCATAACGAATAAATTTATGTTATCATCAAAGATATCAAAGACATTGTAATATTATGGTTATCATTTACGAAATTTTTATTGGCGTGTTTTTGATAAAACCAATAGTTCAATAGCTATTTTGAAAGACGTTATAAAACAATATAAAATTTATTTTCTCTCGTGAGTTATTGTTTTTTTTTTAGAAATAACTGCTCACCAACTCCATCAATAGCATAGATGGTAAAAATATATGTTATCTACTTTGTTGGCAATAATGGCTGGATAATTTGAAAAAAACATTTTTAAGGCCATACATTTTTGGAGTTGAGCAGCAAAAAATAAAAAAAATGGTCAATATTTATTATTTATTAATATTTTACGGGATAATAACCCTTTAAATACAATAAACAATGATAACATCAAGAACAACAAAAAAAAAAGAATAAAAAGGGGAAAGAAAAATACATACAGTAATATTATAAATGAATGAAAGATATTGACAAGGTAATGTAATACAAAAATATAAAAGTAAGTAAGTTTTAGTTTGAAAAAATAATTAAAGCTTTTGACCTAAAGCATTCTTAAAAATCAACATTGGTACAAATTAGATTACAAAGTAAAAACACTATCGGGAAAAAAGAATCTGTGCACAAATTTGTTTTTTTAAAAAAAAGAACAAAAATTTAATTTGTATTTCTAATCCAGTATTAATGAATACAAATACTGATTTTAAAAATAAATCAGGACAATCAATATTATTATTGAGAAGATCTTGGACAAATAACCTAGCTTAGTCTAACCACACATTGCTGAATATAAATAGAATCTACTACTAATGACATTGAATCTCTGGAAATAGGTAAATTTAAATGGAAGGCAATTAACTTTAAGAAATTATATTGAACATTGTCAATAAGTTTATCAGTGAAATTTTGACTGCATATGAATAAACCAAATTCTAAGTTAGACCTAACAAGGGAGCAATAGAGTGTTTTTATGCATGAACATTTTTAAATTCTTTGGTTCTTCTTAATATGAAACCTAGCATTTAAAATGTCTAATTTAATTAAAACTAAAAGAGAAAGATAAATTACAAAAAAATAGAATACCCAAATCTCTGACTGAATCCACTCGATTAATGAAAATATTATTAATTTTATAATTAAAAACTAAGAAATATTTTTTTTTGTGAAAGAAATAACATTGCATTTATAAATATTTACTGATAATAAATTTTCTAAATTTTGAAATTGAACGTGACAATTTAACTGACTGGTTTCTATTAATAAGATAGGAATTTAACCAATTAACAAAATTACTGTGCAGTCCAAATTTTTGTAACTTGATTATAAACATGTCATGGTTTACTGTATTAAAAACTACTGATATAGTTGTATACATTGTATCAATTTGAAAGTCATTTTCAATAGAGGAAATTAAATCAGTATAAGTGAGTAAATTCGTAAAAACAAATTGTTTAGGTCAAAACCCATGTTGGTTAGGAGAAATATAATTAGACAATAATATAGATAGTTTTTTTTAGTAATAATAGACTCAAATAGTTTTGAGATAATAGATAATTTAGAAATCGGTTTATATTTAATAACATTTTTGCATTTTTTTTAAGATAATAGAGGGCACACTATCAAGACTATAAAGATTAAGCGTATGTAAAGAGTATTAAGTCTTTTGTGCTTGGAAAACATTGCTTTAGGATATTTAGAAAAATATGAAATTTGCATTATAATCCGAACCCTAATTATAATATACAGATGTATATAGGTGACTAGTGCTTGGTATAATTTATAAATAATATACACCTATTCAAATATATTATATTTTATAGTAATTATATAGATATAAATCTAGTTTACCACCCAAGCTCATTTTTTAAATTATTATAATTTGTAGTTATTGATATTTTGATAACAAAGTTTTTTATAGAAGTTAGAATAAATCTATGGCTTAAATTTAAAGTTGCATACATTCAAACCCTAGTGACTCCACTAGGTCCCTAGATGTACCCAAAATGCTATTTTTCAAGGTTAATGTACAATAACTTCAAAACTAAGAATGATAGGTAAGTTTTAATTATTATACCAATGGATTAAGCATAAAAAATCAAAAAAAAAAATAAGAAAATTTTAAAATGTTAAATTCTCACTAACAAATCCGCAAAATGGAAAACCTGAATTTCATTAAGTTTTCTCTCATAATTTCCAAATGAAGTTCAACTAATTTTTGTTTTTTTAGATTCATAATATATAGGCAAAAACACACATTTTGAAAAAAAAAGTTTGAAAAATGAACTTTGGTTGTAAACTAGATTTGTTCCGGTATATTCTGTATATATAAATAAGGTTATGCTCCAAACTTCAATTCTGTACATGCCTATAATAGTTATTATATTATACCCAAGGTTTATAAATTTTAATCTATAGATGTTCTATAAACCTTGTATTATACCTATATGTCAATACTAGCTATATAATCTTGTACACTTTTTTTTTTATAATTCACTAACAGTAGGGATCTGTTTTCATAATACATCCACTGATGCCATCATTTACTTATTTTATACACAATTAATTAGTAAATTATGTTTTCTCCTTTGTGGAGTAGGCTCACAGTAAAATAATGAATAAAATAATACAATTAGGTATAGCTTCACTGGGACAAATATGGTGGATTTAGGTGGGTTATTTAGACTATTTTGTGTGATAATGTTTATTTTTTTTTTTACTATAAATTTTGTTCCGATCTTCAAGTGTAGCATCTTTTATGAAAGGAAGTTTAACTGGGGTGGTACTTTAAAGAGGTTATTTTTTTATTTTTTTTAGAGGTTTTCATTATACACGGGAAAAAGGGAAAATTTACAAAATTTATTATTTTCAAATCATAATATTTTGGCTTTTTAAAACATGCATTACTGAACTCTGCTCAGAATCATTTTTCGTTGGCAATAATTAATTATTGAGTATAGGTATACATTAAATTTCCACTCTACCTTCCTGATTTCTCACCTACAATAGTGGCCTACCAATTATATGAAGTATGTCTATACCTATTAATTTTTTTATTTTTGTTGGAACAACACATTTTAGCAAAATTAGTCAAAATTACAAACATTTGAAGATTGTATAAAATTAAAAATTCATAACTTTTATATTGAAATACCTAAAAGCTCAATATTGAATGCAAGGTTATTTTTTCTTAAATTTATCTTACTGGTAATATAAAGAAATAAGTGCAATGTTAAAATTTTTTTTACAAGAGTTAAGATTTTAAATGCTGAATTTTTTTTAAATAAAAAGTTATAAATATCACTTCATACTTGTTGATAAACTGACTGAACAAAAAATATTGGTATACAAAAAAAACAAATGGTATTTTGATAAACTATAACAATGATTATCTTTACTTTAAATTATTTAAAAAAAAAAAAAAAAAAGCTGTCCTAGGATAATGTGGATGGGTGCAGCCACTGTTGTAGGTGGGAAATTGGGAAGGTAGTATATAGATGGGAATTCAATGTATATCTCTAAGAAAGTAATGATTAACTATTGCTAAAGAAAAATGAATCTAAGCAGAGTCCAGTTGACAGTGTTGCATTGACAATAATATATATATCAAATTATGGTAAAATAATCATTGTAAATTGGAGCAAATATGTTGTATATGATTTTTTTTTCCAGTACCAAAAACTGCTTTATTCACTCTCTCTATGGTTTTAATTCAAGATTGATTTGAAAATGACCACTTTTCTCATTTATCTGCTCGCCATTTCTTTTGCACATAAGAATATCGTTCTTAGTCCCTTACTAGTAGTTTGACTAATCAAGGTCTTCTTTATTATTTCCTTCCATACTTCCTTCTATAAATAGTTTTAGTAATCCTTTATGCTGAATAATATGTCCTATCCATTCACTCAGTCTTTTTACTATACTTTTTCATAATATAGTTCTTTTCATAGTCCTTCATTATTTTAAAAATCTCCTTATTAATTATTTTGTCTATTCAACTTATTTTCAACATCCTTGTAATATTACACATTTCAAATGCTTCCAATCATTTTGGCTCATCTATTGATATTGTCTAGGTCTCACATCCATATAAAACTATATTCTATATAAATATCTTCAAAATGTCATTTTTTCATTTCTCTTCATTCTATGAAAACTATTTTAAATTAATTGAAAACTCAATTCTTATTGAAGAAGGGGCTTGTATTTATACAGAAAAAGATACATCTTATTAAAATATGTACATTATTTTATTTCAATAGTTATTTTTTTTTTATATTTTATATTATTATATTAATTATGTGGTATTAATTAATACATAAACATGTATGGAATAATAAAGTTGAAATTATATATTACTTTATCTTATTTATCTACCTACCTACCAATCTATATAATTAAAATAGTATTCAACTACATTTTAACCAAATATTCATTTATTAACTAGTCAGGATGTCAACTGACTCATAATTAATATTTTATGAAAATAATGACATTGGCCTATTTTCTAGTCCTGAATGACTATTTATAAACCACAATGAAAATGAAATATTAAAAGTTAATAAATAATAATTGATCAATTCAATCAATCAAAATCATTCATCAAGGAATTTTGTAATATGTTAAATTGCAAGTTGAAATCTAGCTAACATTATTAAATAGACATTTAGATAATTCAGCATTTATAGATACCAGATGTTTTCATCACTGTTGTTGTTTTTGCTCCTACTACAGGATACTGGGTTGCCACAGGCATTGCAGCAGTTGATTGCACTGTACTACTACCGCCACATTCAGAATCATCATCCCACTCATCATCATATAAATCATCAGGTGACTGTAAAAATAAAAAAATTAATAATATATAATGATCAACTCAATCAGATAATTTTACATCATAATTTAATTGTCAATGACTTAAATAATACAATTAATTAAACTACACAGTATAAAAGTAAATTTGATTTTATGCATAGAAAAATTACTTATTTAAAATACTTCAGAGACTAGAACATCCCTTTTAATTTTACAAAATGTTAAACATTAAATAAATATTTTAATGCCCTTTCATATATATATATATAAAAAAAAAAAAAAAATCAAACACCAATAATAATAAATGTTTGATAATAAATTGAAGTTAAGACCAATGTCATGTTTTTAAGGACCATATTTTGGGTGGTAGTAGTTGTAAGATAAGTGGATCCCAACTTTCAGTTGGATGCAAAAGTTGATTGTTATTTAATTATTTGTTTCAATGTAGAAATGTTAGTTTAATACTAGTATATAATGTACAATAATTGAATATTTTTACACAATTGCAATTGTTAACTGTATACAGGCAATAAAATGGTATTCTTCAAATTAAAACACCTGTTTACTCAAATAAAAACTGAATAATTTATTAATAAAAATTGATTTATGAATTTATATATTTATAAAAATATTTAAAACTTTTTATTTAGAGCTTAAGTTTAATTTGTACTGGACTACAATTGTTTGTATAATATACAATAGAAACCATCGATAATGACATTCAAGGAACTAGTTAAAAATAATCATAGTACTGATAAGACTTAACCAAAATGAAAAAATACAATTTAAAAACTTGATTGTATATAATAAAAGTATATGTATTTACAAAAACATAATATTGTATTACAATCAATGTGTTATATTTTTGCCACTAAATTGGGATTTCAATAGGTAGAGAAAAAAGTTATTTTACTATTTTAAAATTACGGAAAATAACATTTGTTTTTCATCAATTGTGAATTTCTTTGTTCATTTTGTTACAATTCAATGCACCAATTATACACAAAACACAGTTATTAGCTGTTAAATTACCTTTCATAAAAGTGTAATACAATCGATATAGATACCAGTTTTATACAATATATCCAAAAATAATAGGTATGATATCCCTTTAGTAATTATACAAACATCATAATAATTGATACAAATTATTCCATACAATATAGGAGTTTTCCAGGACAATCTAAGCTTATTACACCTGAAATGTCACAATTGGTGTCATTTTAAAGGGTATCTACTGTAAGTAACTTCTAGACAGTGTAAATTGTAGACATTATTGTAAAGCATAAGGGCAAAAAAAATCATCTGGTTAATATATAATAAGAGTGGTGGGTATCATATAAAAGAAAATTGGGCCAACCAATTAAAATGGTCACCATGCCACCGATTAAGACAAATTGCCAACTTAGGACTGTCATATATTCAATGCTTACAAAATCTATGTTTCATATTATTTACACATATCTCTAGTGTTTTGTATCATTTTAATAACCAGGAAAATTAGAAATTGGTAGTATTATGTGACCAGAAATTTGATTAACTAAAAAACAAAGTATTATTCAGCAACATGATCATAATATGCTCTAAATATTTGAATTGCTTCCATAAACACTAGTGCATCTATAAAAAAGCGTTTTATTATTATTATTATTTTTTGCGATATAGTAGCATAAGCACAATGAAACCATTATTTAAATAGCAAACTAAGCCTAAAAACACACATGATATCAAAAGCTCATACATAAATAAATAAGGATAAAACCATTATCAGTAGAAAATATTTCTTATTGAGGGAACACAGAGTGATAAGTTTTAGGGGAAATTTATAACATGTTTTATTTATATTTACTTACTTACTTCCTTAAATTCCCATTATGACTCATTCATATTATAGTAGATATTTAGAATTAATTATCAAGTATGAAATATTTCATATTTGATATGAATGTTAATGAGAAATTAAATAAACACAAAACACATTTTAAACATTTGAATACAAAAGAATGTAGACAACGTAGGCACAATATAATTGTATTAAAAATAAATTGTTTTTTTTATCATATAGATTGTATAATTAGTGTAAATATAATAGACAAAAACTTTATTAGTTATAAAGTCGAAAATTATAATTTATTACTACTCAAAAGTACATATTTATGTTTTCACAAATTAAATGGATTTTTTAATAAATTTATCATATAACTAGTATAAACAGACAAATAATAAAATCGTATTTTTGTTATTATTCTTGTGAGTTTGTGTGTTCATTGTGTGATAATACTAACATTCATTTTTTTTTTTTTATTAATAATACTATATAATTTGTATTTTTTTTTAAAACAGTTTATCACAGTTTGTTTATAATATTATTTTATTACATATTGTTAGCTTATTTTACATGCATAAATTTAATAAGACTTTTAAATTTTTTTTTTTTCAATACCTACTCAAAGTTTCTACTTAATTTTAATAAATCTTAGTTATAATACATATCCCCAAGCAAATTTGTATCCCTACTATTATACTACTATCTACTAATGAAAAGGGTATTTTTTTATCTATATTATTAATAATATTTGTACCAAAAGTTTGTATTTGTAGTGAGGACCCCTTTATCTCATCTGTTGTATCAATCATCCTGGTGTTCCAACTAAATGTTCTAAACAATAGCTTGAATTTTTTGAATTCTCTACTCAGTATATCTCATATAGCCTTTTATAATTTCAAAATTGTTTTATCAATTTTAAATGAGAATAATATCTAGGTAAGTCAAATAGTTTTGCTTGCAAAATAAATATAGATTAATCAAAAAAATACTAATAAGATCAGAACTTTAGTTTTTATTTTAATTTCTTTCTTTGCATATTTTTACAATGATGTTAATTTTTTAGATTCTGAGTGAAGGGAGGAATTTTAATTTGATTTTCAATGATAGCATTTTTTCAAAAAGGAAATCTAAGTGGGAAGGTACTTTAATCTAATCTAAACTTAGGTAATTTTTTGATTTTTCTAGTAGTAGGAAAATTTATGACATGTAATAATTTATAATAAGTAATCCATAATATATTATAATTTGAAAATATTACCTACAAAATAGGTTTAAATAATTTTGCAAAAATAATGGGGTAATAAAACTTGACAAAAGATAGTAAATAAGAGTGTCCTATCAATATGTTGTCTTATCAATACTTAATGGCCTTGTTATTGGTTAACAACTAACCAGGTTTAATATGATGTGTAATTTTCTTACATTTTTTATTTATCTCAGAGAATAAAATTCTGATCAATTTTATTTAACACTTAAAAACAAAAAAATAAAAACCTAAAAACAAACATTTTTCTTCTAATTAATATTATATACTTTTTTAATAACTTAATAATTTTATATATTTGTTTTATACTTGGACTTAATTTGAAATTGTTATCTATATGAGTGCATGGAGATAATATGTGCAAGGACTACAAAATAAAATTAATTTCAAATTGAGTCTTGCCTAAAAATTATAAAGTATTACAACAAAGTAATGGCCCATTTTTTATCAGGTGTTATTGTTGTAGTAGCTAACTCATAAAGATAACTTGTTTGTAATAGGTTCTTTAACTAGCCTTAAAATAAAATAAAACTGCTATAGACTGAGACAAAAAACTCTTGAATTTTGTTGTCATCAGGAAAAAATGTTCCCATAATAAGCTTTCAAAAAATCCTTAAAATATTTTCATTGAAAATTATGGAATAACCGGTTTTCTTTTTTGATTTGTTATAATAAAAAAGTTATTCATCATATTTTTTTTTATGGTAACTGCCTATATATTATTGATTATTTGGAACTTGTATATATTATATCACTAAAACAATTTTAACAATAATTACATAGATCATAAATACAATTATTGGTTATCTGATTATTTATTTAATTTAATCATCTTCAGCTTTTTTTTAAAATAAAATACTCCGAGTATATGTTGTTAAAAATTATTTTTTGAGCCATATTACAAATTAAAAATGATGGTTCTAAACACATATGTAAAAAACTGATGTGGGAATGATTTTAAGGTATGATTATAATTATGATTGGTAATGATATTTTTTTTATAAAAAAGTAGTTGTAGTCACCACATATACTACTGGGATGGTGTAGATTTAAAGTTATCACCTATTTAGCCCATTCTAAGTGGTATAATGTTCAACATATTTTGTCAATTTTAAAAATGTTTATATTATTTTTAGTTTCTGTAAATACAATTATTTTTTCCCAATAAAAATACAACATGAAATTAATCATAATTTATACATAGTCTACTTAAAATAAAAATTGTGTATTGTATAGTATTTTTTTTTTTTTTTGTAACATTTAAATTAAAATGTTGTCAAAAATTGTAATTCATAGCATTTCAAAACATGTTGAACAGAATTTTGTTCGGAATCATTTTTCAAATTATAAATTAAATTACTTTTTTAAATATCTTAACTTCTAACTTTCATTTCTTCTAACAGTCACAAACTTAGCAACACTATCAAATTTTTAATTTAGAGCTAGTTATATATTTAATCAAATTAAAACAAAACAAAAAAACACTCAAAAGTCCCAGTGCAATACATATCATAATAGATTACCAATGTTGCTAATGTTTCAGTATTTTCAGTACTATCAGGATTTTCAGTACACTGTTCCTAGAAAAAATATAATATACTAGTATAATATATTAAAGAGAACCTAAATTTAAAGTAAATAAAACAAATCTTTTAAAGAACAAGATAATTGTAGAGTTCCATAATTTTAAAAAAAGCTAAGTTAGAATTTGTTCTTTATAATACTAAAAGCCTCTATGGTTTGGGCTGGATTTATTTTAAAGTTCTTCAAATTTTGCTATGTTTAAAAATGTATCTTGCCAAGATTTTAAAAAATATTGCATAAAACAAAACATATTTGTTACACAATATTCTAAAATTGCAACCTATATTAAAAATTCCATAAATAGATGGGGTATTAGTTAAAATAAATTATTGAGTTGACATTTTTAATGTCCATTAATCCTTACAAAGATATTTCACTTTTAAATTTGGGTTGGAGGAGAGTAGTGGAATATCATAAAATTATTAATAATCAATAGATTAATGGACATTAAAAATTCCAATCCCAAAATGTATTTTAACTAATATTCCTTTTATTTGTGGAATTTTGAATAAAAGGTTGCTATTTGAAAATCAAAAGTATGTAGTCATGTCATCTCCAAAAATTAATGTTGATATAATAAAAATGTAAAATTGTAAGGTTTGCTTGTTTCTTAAATTTTCTATAAAACAGATTCCACTAAAAATTAATACTTTCCGAGATTTTGAGTGTACCTACTTAAATAAATCACATGGTACATGATAATGTTATCATAAATTTTTTATGCTATAATTATGATAAATATTAAAATATATTATAATTTATAGCCATCAAATAAGTATGAAGTACCTTAATAATAGGTTTGGTTAATTGTATTTTAGTTAGCATTTTTATTAAGACTGCTGGTAAGTGATCGACATACTGTCACAGACCATGGCATAATATTTTTTCAAAAATTTAGAAACCCATATTTATGTTAGGTTTCTTATAAACTCAAATTATTGTTATATTTAAATTATTTACTCAATATTAATAACTATATAATACTACTTTAAATTTTTTAAAAAAAACATATTTCAATTAAAATTTTTTTTTATTTAAGCAAAATATTTTTAAAAATATTTCTAAACCACCCAAAATTACCTGAAATTTGAAAATTTAAAAATAATTCCAGTCTAATCTAAGGGAACATAAATATGATGAAGTACATATCCAAATTTAACAAATCTTATTAGAGGATTTTTTTTTGGCTATTTCCTAATTATTCGTATTGACTGACTGGCCTAGTTGAATAAATAAAATCTAAACTTTACTTATGAATTACTTTATTAAACTGAACAATTTGTTTACTTTGAATTTTATATTATAATGAAAATATTTGATTTTCTTTAGTAAGCTTATTTTTTTTTTTTTTTGTTTTTAAACCAAATATTGTTGGTATTATTAATTTTAATTGAACTATAACAATGATGTTTTGCCATACTATAACATAAAAGTCGATAATACAAGCAATAATTATGTATGCACCCCAATCATATTTGGATATTTGATACCAAAGACACATTGGTTTTAAAATATTAACTAAATCTTATAAAATAATAGCAAACTCAATTCGGTACTGAATATAGTCAATGAACAAATTATTTTTATAAATGTGAATATAAAAATTATCTTTGTTGCATAGATTAACATAGAATCATAGTTATGTTTTTGGGCTTACAAGAAAACTAACTATTTATCCCAGATTTGTCTCTGCAATAAAAAATTTCTCACCATGTATAATATTTTTATTTTTATTTCATCTGAACCACTATAGTTGTATGCCCTTCCCCTATCATAAATAACCCATATACAGTGCTAAATTTCATTTCTATGGTTCTCCTTCCCCCAACTTCACATATCCTTAATTACACTTTCGAAGCAAAATTATCTGGTATATAATTACACACAATAATGCCAGCCAACATAATAGCAAGTATACCATGAGAGTTTACTAAACTATACATGTTCCATGGCAATTAACATATTATAGTTTATATAAGATACATTATCAATTTTTGTTTTAATTTAGTACTAGCCTGCTGACGAGGATTTTGTTGTTGATATTGGCTACCAGGAACTTGCGAATAATATTCGCTTTGTCGGTCATTGGCATTCCATAAATCTGCTCGTGGTAAAGGTGGGGGCGGTACAGCTGGTGGTGGTTTACCTTCATCTGCTTGAACAAATTCACCACTGATTTCCTGTTAAAAATCGAAATATATGTAAAGAAAACATGTTAAATAAGAAAATTATTAGGAAACAGATTTAAATACAGTTAGAATCCACTTCAAAAAACAAGTGGTAAAAGGATTTCAACTATACTATAATCAATAAAATCGCCTAACATTAATCATCAAGTTTTTTTTTTATATAATATTGTCATTTTATTTTTAATAAGTCAAAGCTATTAGAGGGGAATTTTAAACCCTTCTCCCATTTTTTTTTTTAAGGACATTTTTGATTCAAGCAATCTTCTGTGGATTTCAATTAAATATAAATCCATTTTCTAGTAATTAAAAAGGTATGATAGTAAAAGTATGAAGAAAACGTACCTCAACATAAGCAGCTGGAAACAAGCCTGTGTGCCCCACTGAATTTGTTCCCTCCCACCAGCCTTCACCAACATCTAAACGGCTTACCACTAGTGTCTCGCCTGCTGTGACTGATAATTCAGATGAGCCAGGTTCACCCACAAAATCATAAAGAACCAACACCTGCAAAAATATATTAGATATATGGGTAAAAATATAAAAAACTATACATTATATATATAAATACATCAGAAAAAAATAGAAATTATTTTAGTGACTAATACTTAAAAAATTAAACAATAAAATAGATATGAATAAAAAATAATGAAACTTAGCCTAGAGTGTTATAGATAGGTAACTATTACAATATACTTCAATAATAACTATGTGTATGATTATAAAATATACAATATTAATTTAATACTTTTATTAATTTCATAAATAAATAGATTTCTACTGTATTTTTAGCATATGAGTTGTAAATAATAAATACATACATAAAAGTTAACTTACCTAACTTATAAGCATGACAGTTGAGGAAACAACTCGGAAACAGACAAATTTAGAAATCGGGTGGAGGGGGAAGAAATGATTTGATAAGATAGTTGTTATTTTGATTTTTGTTAGGTTAATAATGTTATAGTGATTTCAAAATATACAGAATGAATCAAATTAAAATAGCTTCAATGTTTTTAGTTTAGTATTGAAAAATGCTAAAGAAATTTTGTATTAAAAAATTTACCTAAAACATAGTTCATTTATTAGAATTTCTATTTGTAGACACTATTTGGTACTCTTTTAGCAACTATTCTTATATATTTTACTTACTAAATAGGTTAAATCAGGCAGGCCTATTATTATTTTTAAATCTCGTGGGCCGAATACAATAGTAATAAGCAAAAAATTTTTACAATATCTAAAATCCATAGTGTTATCGAAAAATAGGTGAAAAATTTAAAAATTTAAAATTGGTTAAATTTGTTTGGATGGGTACTAGAACAAATGTTATTCAACATTTTGGTATTTTTCCCATCATCTAAAAGCCAGAGTTCGATCACCTCGGTAATTAATTTAGAATTGAATAATCAAAAAATATTCAAAATCATAAAAACAAACTTAAAAATTGTGCATGTATGAGTACTTACTATAATTTTACAAGTGGAGACCGTATTTAAATGCACAATGTAAAAAAATCCTAAGAAAGCTTTAAAAAATATATATTTTTTTTCAACCTATATTAGGTTGGTTTACAACGTTTTTAACTTCGCTAATATTTTCCACTTATCACGATCTTCAGCAAGTCTTTTTAATCTGGCGTGTGTATCAAACCCTACGTCATTTTTCAGTTGAGATATGTACGAGTTTCTTGGTCTTCCTAGTGGTTTCCGTCCTTCAATTGCACCTTCTATTATAGTATGATGCAATTCTTCGTCATGACGTAAAACGTGTCCCATCATGTCCCATCGTCATCGCTTTATGGCTTTAATTAAGGATCTTGTTTCTCCAACTTGGGTCAATACATCTTCATTTGTTACTCTTTCTGTCCAGTTTATTTTTTCTATTCATCTCCAACACCACATTTCAAATGCTTCCAGGGATCTTTTTTCCTTTTCATTAATAACCCATGTCTCGCAGCCGTATAAAGCGACACTCCATACAAACGTTTTTAAAAAAGTCTTTTTTATTGCTTTGCTAATTTTTTTCGTAACCAAAATTTTCTTTTTCTTGATAAAAGTTGTTTTTGCTTGCCCGATTCTTTGTTTAATTTCCTGTGAACTTCTTCCATCTGATGTTATTAGACTTCCCAAGTATTTAAAACTAGAAACTTGGGAAATAAGTTGGTTTTCTACATAAATATTTGCGTTAATTGTGGGTTCATGAGCACAAATTAAAATTTTTGTTTTACTTGAATTTATACGCATTTGATACTTATTTATAATTATTTGCATTTCTTCCAGAGTTCTCTGAAGGTCGTGCTCTGTTTCTGCTAGTATTACGATGTCGTCTGCAAACCGGATCATTGGAATTAATATACCACCCACTTTGATTCCAATCCAAAGCCTGTTAAGTTTATCTTTAACTTCCATAATACTTTTTTCTATGTAGCAGTTGAATAATAATGGTGAAAGTGGACACCCTTGTCTTACACCTCTACGTATTTCCGCACTANGTTGTCAAAAGCTTTTTCGATATCTATAAATGATAAGCATGTTATTTTATTTCGAGATATTGGTTTTTCTATTAAGATCCGAAGTCCTAAAATTGCCTCTCTAGTTCCCTTTTGTTTTCAGAATCCATACAGATCATTTCCAAGATATTGGTTGGCTTTATTAAATCTTCGATATATAATTTTTATGAGTATCTTTGAGGCGTGGGGGAGTAAGCTCAGAGTTCTAAAATCTGTACATGAGTCAGCTTTATTCTTTTTTGGTAATGTTACAATTCTGCTGTTGCAAAAGTCCTTCGGTATTACTCCTGTTTCATATATATCTTTCATAAGATAGTACATCACGTCTATTATGCTTTCATTAGCGTTTTGTAGTAGTTCTCCGGAGATTTCATCTATACCCGGGGCTTTTTTATTTTTCAGATCTCTAAGACTGGCATTGAATTCACTTCTTAGTAGCGGTGCACCATAAGAGCACTCATCAGTTTCTTCATTGATATCTTGTAACTCATCCCCTTGATATAGTTTTTCCAGGTACTCTCTCCATCGGTTTACCACCTCTCTTGTTTCCAAGAGCAATTTCCCATTCTTGTCTTTAATATTATTATTGCGAGTTTTATTTGTTTTGAGGAAACTTTTAATGGTTCCATAGGCTTGATCTAGTCTACTTGTTCCAAAAAGATGGTTTATTTCAGCACATTGTTGCTCTAGCCATTCTTCTTTTGCTTTTTTTGATTCTCTGTTTATACAGTTTCTTATGCTTCGGTATTTTAGTTGTCCTTCTATGTCAGTCTGGTGTTTGTATTTTCGTCTTTCCTCAATTAGGTCTAAGATATTTGGGGTAATCCATTCCTGACTAGGTATTTTTCTTTTTACACTTAGTGTGGTTCTTGAGGCGTTTATTACAGCTTTAAAAAATAATTAACAAGTAAAAATGGTAGAGGGGTTACAAAAATCCCACTCTAAAAGCTCTAATTTATTTAATAAATTAGAGATGTTAGAGGGGCATTTTTGAAGAGTTTTTTGTGGGTTTTAAGTGCATTTAATTCCAGTGATTAGTTGTATGTAATTATGTTTAAAATTATTTTATACTAATATATATAATAATAGTGTGTACAGCACAAATTACTTACCTTCATTTTAACAGTAGTATGGTATGTAGTTGAAACAACAATAATTAAAATGTAATAAGCTCAAAGCCCAAATGTTTCTGGTCTTTCTTGATCAACTAGATTGTACACTCGAGGCAGCACATTGATTTGAATGTACAATTAATGCTGAAAGAACAATGGTTGTTTATTAGTGTGTACGTAGTAAAGTTATGTTGTATTAAACACTACTAGATAGGATAGGTTTCTACCGCTTAGTTACCCATTCACGGAAAAAACAAAATTGATTAATATTTATGGATATTATATTATAGGTAGCGTAAGTAATGAGTAATAATAATATATTGATATTATAAGGCACATAATGAGGAAGACGACTGGAAGTCTGATATAGGCACATACAAAGTTACAATAATTAAAACCGTCATTTAGTAAAATGTTACGCTAGGAAAACAAATCGCGATTTCAAAAAAACACCTTACTACCTAGGTATTTTACCGTCGAATTGCAAGTAGAAAAAAAAAAAAACACGGGTAGGTTGGCCAAAATCGAAACAATCAAAACAATTCTTTCGCAGAATTTACTCACTCAGTTCCGACGAAATATTGTATTTTATCGCAGTGTTCAGTAGGCGTATATTGTACACGTTTAAAACTACCAGCGGCGGCGGCGGTGGCACGCAAAACTACGCGACGGACACACGCAGAGATCGCCAAACGGAGGCGTCGACGGCCACAATTGCGGTTATCGCGGCGATTACCGTCTGTGACGCAATAAATGGGGGACCCGTGTTTGTGGTGTGCACATTTGCATTGTGTTAAATCGACGACGAGGAGGCGTAGGCGCGGGAACGCGGACGAACCACGAATTTCGATCCAATTGGTCGGCCGAAAGTGTACGTGTGCGAGCAAACACAGTCTATTGACAAAATTGTTATTATCATTAATTTATTACCAATAACAATAGTATTCCTTTATTGGGTATTTGCATAACGACAGTACGAAACGAGACGCGGCGATATGCCGTTATCCGCACGTTACGGCCTTGCGGGATACGATTATCTATATTGAAAACGCTATTGTTTTTTTTTATCTGTCCGCGGCGTAGACAAAATATTATCATAACAGTAATAATATTATTACGTCTGCGGTCCGTGGCTACGTCTGTGATAACGCATTAGCGGCGGCCAGTCACGGCGGCCCCCGAACGAGTCTGTAGCATTGAACTACTATAAGATAACTCATCTTATCTTGTAGTTCAATGGTCTGTAGTAAGTTGCCGCGCGGTCGTCCGGAAGATAACGCGTTTTCATAACAACCCGCGACGTTAACATTAACAACGTGACAACAACGAACATTACACACGACCGGCCTCAACAACTTAGGCAACAACTGTGCGATAACGGGGAGAGGGGCACGGGCCGGTGACAAGGCGTCAACGATCCGTATTACAGTCGGCGGCCGATGTTGTAAACAAAAATTGTTGATGTGTGCCGCGAGATAAACACTCGGTTTATCGGTGATAAAAATAACGCTCGGTTTCCGGTTATCCGGCCGAAGCACAATGTTACGGCCGTATTCAAACGTTTGTACGGCACTACTGCGGAGCAATGTAAATTCGAGCACTGCTTACAAACTACAATAATATTTAGTGTTCTCTTGATTTATTCCCGTACACCGCCATTCCCGCCACGCTCCATCGGGAAGTCAACAAAGGGAACCGACCATTACTTGCGTCCCATCACCCGGTGGAGTGGCGGTGGAGGCGGTAATCGCCGGTACCATCGCACTGTCCTGCCGGTGTGGGCGGGAGACGGTTGGGAGGGGGGAACAGTTCGTAGATAAAATATAAATACACGGTAGTACAAACTACATTAATTTATAGGCGAGCATGTATATTATCAGACGGCGTTGTGTTGTGTTTTATTTTCTATGAATACATATTTTTATGATGGAAACTGTACAGTGATGAACTGCATAAAGTGTTGATCGGCGATTCGGTTGTCTGAAAATCGTCGTAACTCGTAAGTGTCCATTAGTTACGATCCGTCTTTATTGCTATTATTGCGTACACAATTATTATGTACCTACCCACGTACGTTCGCAATAATATTATAATGTAAATTAACGTAAATAATCGCGTATAAGTATCTTGTCTTACGTTCATTTCTCACGCATTTGTTTGCTGTTACGATTACTGGTCTCGAGCATTTTTATCCACTATTACCGCCGGTTAATTGTATACCTACTTGGCAAACAATAGCCGTATGAAAATAGGTATATCATTTGAGTGCAGGTAAACGTTATGAACGATCTCAGTTAGTTACGAAAAAAACAACGCTGATGGAATATCCAAGTACTGGATACCGTCTTTTTGTCTTAAATCATAAATTTGTTTGGCTAAGGTCTGCTTGTGTTGACATTATGGTAAGTACCTAGATGATACCGTCAAATAATGTTTGCAAAGTAATATAATGTCTTCATTGATTTTTGTCGCCGTATTTTAACACATTAAATTAAACCATTTGCAAATTATATGTACCTATTTTTAATTTCTAAAACCAAGTTTTTCATGTATAATAAATTGTAGGAGCATCCACTAGTATATACAGTTTTAATATAGATTTATTAGTTTTAACTATTCGGTCATTTATTCATAGGAATACTTTCTTGCATATCAAATAAATGTTATTGAAAACCTGGGCCTAAGTTTGAAATATATTTATTTATCTATTTCTTCATTACATATAATAATAAAATACTGTTACAACACTATGGGGCATCTTCTTGATTCAAATAAAATATAGTTATTGTATTAAATCGGTCGCTTGGTTGCCTGATAAGAAATTCCCTCTCGGTCATAAGAAGAAAATAAATAAATATACAATTTTTTAATTCAATATTCTATAGACTTGAACGTATTCCATTAAATAAACATAATTATCAATCCAAGCTATATATTATCTATAGCAGTGGTCTTCAACCGATGGGTCGCGACCCATTTTTGGATCACCTAAGCTTAAAATTTGGTCATGGTGAATTTTCTTTTTAAAATAAAAATTAAGTTTATACAATTATATAAGGTATACAAATAATTGTTTAATTATTAAACTTTGAAAATTAATAAATGAAAATACAATTTGAAAATAATTATAATATATTATGTATAAACAATATTATATAATTTATATTCAAAAATATAATAGTATTTTGGATTTCAAATCACAGTATATGTTTCATATACTGGTATGATTCTACATAGTATGAAATTAAATATAATAATTTAAAAGTGAACCGGGCTAGTAATAAAATAAATATATTATATTATTATCGTTAAAGAGTCCTACTATCTACAAACATTGTTGATGTTGTCGCTGTGTTTAAAGACGAATAAATGTTAGTCGCGTTATTATTCTATTCATATTTACACGTCCGTTAAAAAGTTTTTTTTATTTTTATTTCTTCAGTTATAACAGTACTATTACAAAGTATTAAGGAATTTTAGATTTTTTTTTTTTGTTTTTCTAAAAACGTTTTTCTTTATGTATGCCTTATGTGGATCGCGAATAATGTACGCCTAAAAAAATGGGTCGTGAGTCCAAAAAGGTTGAAGACCGTTTGTATATACGATGTAATCACTAAATAATTTCAATTTAAATACTATTAATAAAATCATAAAGGTATCAAAAAAAAAAAAATATACAACTCACAAATAATATTGTTAACTATTGTAATATGAAATAGCAAAATAATATGTCTAAAGAATTCGCTAAAATTCTGAACAATAATACAAATAATGTAAAAATCGCTTTTAAGATTAATAATAATTTAATCAGACATATAAATAATAGAACCGAAAACTTCACAAAAAATCTTCCTTTTGAAAATGCTAGTATATATAAATTTAAATGTAACTGTAATACATTTTATATAGGTAAGACAAATTAGATAATACATAATAACCAAATAATTTATATTTCTTAACATGTCTATGTCTATTAATAACTAATTTTAAATATTCTTTCTTATTAAAATAAATTATTTCCATATTTGGTATTCTTTATTTAATTTTTATATTCAGTCACATTTTACATTTTAACTGTTACACCTGACGATGAATTTTTAATTCGAAATTGGTCTTTACATTTATCATAATACTCCAAGCAATGCATTTATAATATTTACTTACTAATTTCTCATCTGTTAATTTTGTTAACCTAACCCATTATAATTAATATATTTGTAATGATTTCAGTTTACAACATGTTTGAATCATCGTCATCACAGATTAAGTTGGACTATTTTTGTTGAATTATCTAATCAAATTAGATTATTGTTTTATTACATTGAACGTAATCTCTATTGAAGCTACATGTCTCAGAAATTTCAAATTTGTTTATCAAAGAAAAGAGGTGAGAATTTTACTAGTACCTATAATATTGTCAGCTTTTTACCAAAACTCAGTAATGACAAATTTTACTGTTTGTGATAATGGTGCTAGCGTAAAACAATTTTTTTTAACAATTCGCAAGAGACATTTTAAGGGAGTTTCCTATTCTAACCTGCTGCATATTTATAGTTTCTTGTTTTCACTAATGAATAAAGATGTAAATATAATGAGCTAAAATCCATTAATAGTTTAGCCAGTTTTTGTATATACAAGAGTCAAGATTAATGATATTTTAAGAATTAAATTATCACACATTAATAGTAATTTATCCATAACAAAGAAATATAAAATAATTGAACTAGTTGTGTTAAAACTGTTAAAACTCACAATATTATAAATGAAAAAAAAACTTAAAAAAGTAATCATTTTCTGAACATTAACTAACTTCTCGGTTATTATCGAGTATTGGCAAGAAGTTTTGGCATATTCTGTGTAGATTATAATAAGTAATTGGCACGATTCTAGTTTAGTAACTTAACAATTTTTAATATTTGCTTTTGAGTGTATAATAAGAATTTTAAAAAAATCGGATAAACTCCACGTGGAATTTATGTAGAAATAACTTCAAAAAGTACCATTTTTCCCTAATGCCCTTCTTTCAAAAAAAAAATGCTTAGAATTAAATATTTTTAATACATTTTTTGCAATGCTTAAACCATTGATAAAATTAAAATTCACTTTTCATATTTACATTTAAAGGTTTTGTACAGAAATCTTGGAAAATAGTATTTTAAAAATTAAACAAACATTTGGTTTAAGGAATAGTTGATAAATTGCAGATATGATTACCATTAGCTTCACTTGCTATCTCTGCTTACCAGCTCAAGTACAACTGTGTGATATTCTTTAATTAATCAGTATATATAACCTTAATGATCTGCAAGTCCAAATTGAAACTGGTGTAAAAATTAATTTCCCATAAGTGTAAACCTACACTATATAAGACTAGGCGTTCAAATCACCTCTATGAGCTAATGTTTGAATTAGGTTTATGTACAAAAACTTAATAAGTGTTCATTATAAGTAAGTTTTGGTTTTACTAATGGATTGAGCTCTTAATTAAGCATAATACACATAAAAAAAAAAATCAATAGGTTACTAAACTAAAATTATGCCTAAAGATATAATTAACTTATCTTCCCTAGTTAAAAAGCACCAGCTTTCAAAAATAATACAATTTTAAACTATTCCACCTATACAGTATTTTGTCATTAAAATCCTTAAAAATTGTTTACAAGAATGAAAGATATATGAGGGTGATCATAATTTTATGTTACACTAATTTTCTTCTATAAATATACAAAATAGAGAAAAATGTATAGTACCAAAGGTTTTTGATTTATAAACATCTAAAATAGTGTGTGTATATATATATATATACATTTTTAAAATTTAAGATTGAGCGTTGTAGGAACATTTGCTCCACTACTCTTTGTTACCTTACCTAAAAAGTAGAATTTCTCATCAACCAGTTAATAAAAATAACAAATTTTAACGCCAAAATTTATTTAAACTAATACTATCTATTTATGCAATTTTGAATATATGTTCCCATTTGAATTTTTAAAAATTTACCCTTAACCCCCCCCCCCTCACCAAAAAAACAGTTAGTAAAAAAAAATACAAATTATTTTAGATGTTTATAATTAAAACTAAAATAAAATTGCTATAACATAAAATTCTGATCACCTTGTATATTATACAAAGATTGATATCAAAATTAAACATATAATTAACATACCTCTTCTATATTCTTAAATAATTACTAATTATTATATGTATAATAATATTAATTTAATTTTAATATTCTAAACATGAACAGCGTGGTCTAATAAGTCTAGATTTCTGTATCTTTTGTTAACTTTTGGGAAATATTATGACTATCCTGGTTTTAGTTTCGAAGTGTTGTAAGAAACATATTGGTTTTACAATGATGTTTATTTATTTTTTTAATATTATTTATAAACAACTTTTCTACCAGAAATCTTGCTCCGAATTTGAAGTGTAGTACTTTTTCTAAAAGGAAATTTTATTTGAGTTATACTTTAAGGAGATCATTTTTTAATTTCCTAAGGGGTTTTCATAATAATGGTTCATTGTAATGGTTTTGGTGTACAAATATAAATTAAATTCCTCTCTATATCCTACCTTCCTAAAACTATTTGTACATATATTTTGTTTATTATTTGTATATCACTTACTACACCAGTGAGCAAAATGTGGATTATTTATTATGTATACTGTTACCTATTTTTCAAATATCATGTAATTGAGCCTGGCTTGTTTAAAATTAAAAGAATAAATGCTGGGTATACAATTTAAACGTAGATGTAAATTTAAACTAATTATTTAAATGATCGTTAAAATTTAATTTTACACTAATATAATGAAAATACAAATTTTGAATATTAAAAGAAACTTATATTAAAACAAAATATTTCAAAATCAACATTACTGCATGTACAGTTTATTCATATAAAGTTGATTAATGGTCTTATAGTATTACTTACATTAAGTTGACAAAATAATCTTTCATATTGAATAATTATAATCCTAAACAGGGTTACATATTGTTGTAAACAACTATATATAGGTAGCCTTTATTTTTGAAGTTTTTATTTCTCATCTTTTCATATTTTTGTTACCATAAGATAATTTTGGCTAAATTTTTTGATGATAATTCATTATTCACCCCATTTGATGGGTCTCAAAAGAGGGGGCTATAAAACAGCCAATTATCAGAAAATATTGAAGCAGAAAACTTTGAAATTTGAACAAAAATTGAAAAATTTGAAAGAACATGCAAATTTCAAGTTATTATTCCAACACAATTTTGAAAAAACAAAAAATAATAAACCGACAACATTTCGAATATTTTCTATAATAAAAATATATATTATTTAATAAAATATTAAAGTAAAAATAAAATAAATAAATGAATCAATGTATCACCAAGAGTATTATGATAAGTGTTATAAGTAATATGATAAGATATTATTATTATTATTCGACCAGTTTCAAATTAAAAATTCATCATTAGGTATATCACAGTCAAAATGTAAAATGTGTCTGAGTATAAAAAATTAAATGAAAGAAAACAAAAAAAAATAATTATACAACTTGGTCATTTAACATAAATTATAGAAATAATTTATTTTAATAGGAGAAATTATTTAAAATTAGGTATTATTAGACATAGATATGTTAAGAAATATAAATTATTTGATTATTTATTATCTAAAAAGTATTGATATATTATTTTTAAAATAGATTTAGACATTTAAAATATTATTAAAGTTATTTTTCATTTTTTTTATTGTGTAATTCTTCTAAAACTGAATTAATGTAAATGTTATTTTGGGTTTTTAATATTTCTAAGTCTGTATTAATATTAAAACTTATATTATGGTTATTTTCTAAAACATGTTTAGCAAAATTTAAATCGGGGCAATTTTTTTAAATTTTATTTCAGAAATGTATTCTTATTTTAATTTATTTCTTTATTTTATTTTATTTTAAAATTTCTATGTGTCATACCTATATAAAATGTATTGCAATTACATTTAAATTTTTATATACCAGCATTTTCAAAATAAGGGGGATTTTTTGTGAAGTTTTTAGTTCTATTGTTTATATGTTTAATTAAATTATAATTAGTCTTAAAAGCTATTTTTATATTATTTGTATTATTGTTAAGAATTTTAGTGAATTTGTTAGATATATTATTTTGATATTTCATACTACAATAATTAACAAAATTATTTGGTGAGGTTTGTATTATATTTTCAGCCCAAATATTTTTGTTTTGAAATACTGTTGGGTTGATTTATTTTTTTATTTGTTATTGCTCAAAAGGGTTTCTAATTTCCTAACAGGATATTTTCAAAGGTTTTTGAATTAAATCAAAATATATTTTACTTGGCATAAATATGTGTTATGCGATTTACTATATCTTAATAATAAATCTAATAACAAAAATAACCAAAATTAAATAATTATACCAGATTATATAATATGTTTTTAAATATTGTTACAGAATAATATTTAAACTAAATAATAATAATTATATGTTAACTGTTATTAACAAATAAAATTAAAAATACAAAAAGTGGGTATGGTACATTGATACTATGAAAATCTTATTACTTAATATTAATATTTTTAATTAATATCTCAGTTTTACCATCAATTTATTTTGTAATAAATGTTGTAATAAAAATAATTTTTGTTATAAATAATAATAACTTTTTTTTTGTCCTTTGTTAGTATTTTATTGTACTCTTGTATTAACTTGATTTTTGTAATATCATTTATGTTAGACAACTTTGTTAAAATATGAAGTCATTTAATGGTGATTCAATTGCAAAAAGATATTAAAACTATGCTTCTAGATATACTATCACTAAAACAGTTCTTATATTCATTAATTCATTTTTTCTCGGATATTAAATTTAAATTGTTTTTTGGTACTTACATATATAAGAATTATTATATAATATTTTCTAGATCCTCTCTAACACTTATAATGTAGTAGACCTAGTGTAATTTCTTCTTTTATTTTTACTAAAATTTTCAAAAAAATAAATTCAACAAATGGATCTCTTAAAAATGTTCCGAAAATAATAAAATAGTTTTTTTTAATAAAAAAAAAACTAATTCACATCTAAATATTTGTAGTCTTCATTCCTATGAGTAATAAAAAAAAAATCAGAATCTAGTTATCTTTATTATCTCCGGAGATATTTAAGGTATATATCTTCGTACAGCCTGTATATATTTTTGACAAAGCATCATTGTCAACTGAACTCACTCTGAATCGCCTTTTCGTTATCAATAGTTTATCGTTGTTTACAGATATACATTAAATTCTCTTCTGTATCCTATCTCACCAACTTCCCACCTACAACAATGGCTTTATTGTATGTAATCGTCTTAGTTTTAAGTCTGTTTCTGTTTTTTAAGTTTCCCTATTCCTTATTATTTTATAGTTATTACCGAATATGTATAATATAATATAATAACGGTGACACCCCAATTCTCTCGGAGTGATAAGATTACATTAGAAATATTTAAAATTGTATATATTATGGTTATCATCCAACGTATTTATGAATTTGTCATGGGAGGGTCCAGAAAATTTTCAGAATTTAAAGCCGTGGGGGGATTCGCTCCCACACCCCCCAATTACTCTTTATTTTATAAGTCGATGTAAAATGTTTGTAATACCATTGCAGCTTAGCGATCACGCTTAATGGAAAACTGGAACATTTAGGATAAGATAATATTAAAAATTACCTATCTACAAAAATATCCAAAAACAAATTACATAACATTTTATTCTATGAATACAAAACAAAATCAAATTCGCCTAGAACTAAATATTATTTCGTCAATAATAGCATCCACATTGAGGGGTATATCCTGATGAATTGACATCAATGTCAGTCCATTTAGCCTATCCTAAATACAAAACAAATTTAAAATATAGTTAGGTTATAATTTTTATAATAAATATTTCCAAAATACATTACTTCATTCATAGTTGATCTAAGTTTTCAACCTTTTTGAGATTAAAAAAAGTCTTGTTGGGTAGCTGTTGATACTGACAATGTACAAAAAATTTGAATTAAAAAATGTATGTTTGGAAAATCTGTAATCCGTCTTCGAATATCTCATAAGTGCGTCTAATCCACTTTTAGTATTAACATATCTATTACTTATTTTAACTTTCCAAATTTTTAATTTTACAAAAGAATTATCTCATTCAACTGGTTGTAAATAAAATTAATTAATTTTTATAACACCAGAGTTTGTTCAATAACCAACAACTCGGTATTTTTCAACCATGTTTGATACCAAATTAATAACAAACAAAAATCAGGATATTAATTAATATTTTGATAACTGAAGCGTCGAAAAACCGATTAATCTATCTAAAAAGATTTAAATTCGATTAAAATAATTGCGCAACCCTACTGCTGATCGTGTACCACTCTCGTAGTCTTGTAGGTTGGTGGTTGGAAAGGTTGGGTACATATAGCTCTTTAATTGATAACTGTATCTGGCTGATTAAACAAATATTAAATATATTTTAAAATGCCGTAGTTATTACAGTTTTCGTAAAAAATTGATTTTAAAACACTCTTAAAACAAAGTACTATATTATGATATTCTTTTTTTTTACCCAGTTAAACTTATAATGAATTTTATCTTAAATTTTCAACCATTTCAGTTTAATTAACCAGTTGGAAAAATTTTACATTTATAGCAGGTAGACTTGGTGAGCTACTATATTTTAGATTTGGCAAAAGGAAAACCCCTATTTAACACCACTATTTTAAATTATTTTCAACTATATTATTATCTTTTTCTCACAGTTAAAAATTTAAATTTCTATGTTCGTTATAATCTATTTATGTTGACGGCACTTTTGAATACTATGCAAAGCAATCTGTATCACATTATTTAAAAAAAAATTAATAATTATTTAACTCATTTGTATTAGTTATATATTTGAGTATATTTAAAATTATATATTACTGTGTTATACATTTGTGGCCTAATCTCCGGTTTTTTTAAAAAAAAAACTTTTTATTTGTAGCCCTGGGTAATAAAATGTAGCTCAATTCCTGACCGCCCAAACAGTTTTATAACCATTAAACCCAATATAAGCTCGACAATGCCAAATGCCTATAAATAGCAAAAATAAAAAGACATCCTAGAATAATGGGGATGGGTGTAGCTACTGTTATAGGTAATTTAATTTATACCTGTTAGCAACGATAAACCAATGTTAACGACAAGACGATTCTGAACGGAGTTCAGTTGATAGTGATGCCTTGTTTACAATATTTACATATTTCATATTATAGTATTAAATAGGGTTTCTATATTTTCTTTAATAATATTTGTTTAATGTTGTACCGATTTTTCCTACATTTTCTCGGTATTCCCATGTTTTTTACATTCGCTGGGCAGAGACGTATTCATAAATTTGGCGCCCGGGTTCTAATGTGTTTTCACCAACCGAGCACGTTGGCGCTTACTTTCCGGTGACTACTCTTCATATTTATCCTTTTTAGAACAAAGTTAGTAAAAAAAGAAAGCAGATTTTAAACTAATAATAAATTAAATTATCTAAATAATTTAAATTTTTTTAATTATTATCCACTATAATTACAAAACAATAAATATTTGCGATTTACATTTTTTTTTTTTTTTTTTATTCATAAGCTTTAAAGGAATTAAACTCATCGATTATGTCATCATACTCTTAACTTTTTGTAATGTCTGATTCGATGTTAAATATGGCGATATTGTTTAGTCGTTCATCAGTCATTTTCGACAGCAAATAACTTTTAATTCGTTTTAGTGCATTAAACAATCGCTCTGAAAAGTAGTTTGACACAGGACAACATAGATACATTCTTAGAGCAATATTTATGTATGGGTATATGTCTTCAAATCCTTTATTTTTAAATGTTACACACATATCTAAAATTTAGGTAACTGTTCCTTAGGTAAGGTATGTAAATGGCTACGAAAGTGTATACATTCATTTGAAAATGTTAAATCTAGATCCATTGAATGGTGCCCAAAAAACAATAAGAATGTGGAAATGTAGACATATGAATGTGGTACAGTAGTATAGAAAATTCACAATTCATTGTTTTCTATATTTAATAAGTGATAACTGTTTAAACAGTGTCGCCGTAATACTGTGAATATAACTGATTTCTAAATTATTTTCATGTTGCTCAGACACAGCTAAAGATAATATATAGTTCTATTATCTATAAATCTTGTCTATACTCTATGGCTTTGCCAGGTGTTACAATCTTAGAATATTATCGATTTATATTATTTTTCATTTTCATTAATAGAAGATTGGTTTTGTAAAAATCTAACGCCGCCCGGGGTGATCGCCTCCTCCTAAATACGTCACTGTCGCTGGGAAAACTCTTCAAAATTGAAAAATAATCGCCTTAAAGTACCTTCCCAGTCAGATTTTCTTTTAGAAAAAGTGCTATCATTGTAAATCGGAGCAAAATTACTGGTAAAAAAGTTGTCCACAGAAAAAATAACCGTAATATTTTACATATATTTCGTACATTTTCCCGTTTTTCCTCTGTTTTTTTTTTTCGGCTTTTCATATTTGTTGAGAAAACCAAAATTGACCTCCTTAAATTATTTCCTCAGTCTGATTGCCTTTTAGAAAAAAAGCTACACCAATCGGAGCAAGATTTCTGCTAGAAAAGTTGTCCACAGAAAAGAAAACATCTTTATAAAAATATAAGCTTCTTCAAATCATTCAATTTTTTTTCTTACCACTAGGCACTAAGTTTGATTATTTGAATTATTTTTGTAAATATTCCCGTACTTTCTACGTATTTTTCGGTTTGACACAATTATTTATTTATAAAACTACAAAACAAATAAAAATAACGACGTTCTTGGTCACCAAATAAATTAAAATTTGAACAAATTGATCATTGTAGTTTTTCTATTGGAGCAATATTTCTAGTAGAAAACCTATATCATAAAAAATGTATAATAATGAAATCGTAACGCCGTAAATTTGTCAGTTTTCATTTATATTTTTTCCGGTTTTTCCTAATTCTTAATAAAACTATAAAGAAAATCAAAAACTGCTTTCTTTAACAGTGGCTATATGTATATAAAAAGGAAGAAAATCGATATCTTGTTATTTTTCGATTGGAGCAATATTTCTAGTAGAAACATCGTGAACAAATATTAAAAACGGTAATGCCGCGGCGTGCCCTGAATATTTGCCTGTTTACCTATAATTTTCTTTCGGGTTTTTTCTAATTATTTTGAAAACTCTTAGGAAAATCCAAAAAATTACCCTTTTATTGAATCTTCTAGAGAAAGTGTATTTTCAGAAAAGATACAATACAATACAATACATCAAATGATTCAAATTTCTTCATTAATTTACTGATCACTGTACTGTACAACTAGCCTTAACACTGCTTATTGTAGGTACAGAAGTGTTCAATAAAGTATAGTATTTATCAGAATACTTGGGTGACAGACGGAAATTTTAACAATGGTTTAAAATATTATGGTGGAAATAAAATTAGTTACGATGGTGACGACAACTCATCCTGTTTCGATTAGACGTATAATAATTTAAGTTGGTAGTACTTATTATCGGGTCACTTGGCTATCCATTTTCGGTAGGAATTGTGAGGCTGTGGTTGTTTTCCTGAGTAGTAGTGAATTTTTGCAGTGGGTGTTGTTCTCGGTAATCGATAGAGCGAAATGGCCCGGGATAACTTTTACTCTCAATACCATATTATCTATTATATACTTATATATTTACTATGCTATATTGATCGAATTTTCTGTGACGCATGTGCAGAGTGAAAACGAGGTCAATGGGAGTGGTTTCCTATAAAATCATTAAGCAAAGTATGGGATTTGGAAGCCCGGGCGGGCCCTTACAGCTAACTTTCGGCAGTCATTTACTGTAGCTACTACGCGAATAACCTTTTTTATTTTCCATCACACTTTTTTTTCAGTTACAACAATAAATTAACATCAACCTTTACCTTCAATACTTCCGCAACGTTTATTTTCAGTTGGTGTTAACTAATTTTATTCACGTTGTTCACAATATTACTTAGTTTAATACCTTCATACCATTTTTCGTAGCCTTGTTATTTATTGAACTATAAACCATAAAACACAATTTTTTTTCAACATACTTTCTTACCTTTAATATTCAAATATTTAAAATGGATCACGATAATCTAATCCCAGTATATGTATTTATAGTAATATTTTTCATAATATGTTTTTTTATTATTTTATACATACTCCTGTTAAAGTGCTTTAATATGTATTTGTCATTGTGGAACAGACCAATATTTTTCTGAACGTTAGTTTTTTTCTGTGGGTCGCATACATCATTGTCATCGTCGTAAAACCCGTATTCAACGCGAATAATTGAGTTTTCATACACTAAGAAAAAGCCATCAACAGCGTAGATAATGTGGAGCACAGGTCAGAACTACTCAAAAATCGTGAGCCTGCAAGAATTATTAATACCACCCACAAAAGGTATTTGTCATCGAGCTGCACGTGAGTCATTCACTGAATTGGTGATTTATGAAGCATTAGATGACACAACAACCAATGATACGATTTTAAACGTTCTTAAACAATACGATACCTTATTTTTTACATTAATCAGTTTATGGTTGTTGTTTAACATATTAGTGTTTATAGTGGCTAGTATCTATAGGGCTTGTACGAGACCAGCGCCGATAAATGAGTATGATAATAATTTTCAGACCGTGTTACTCATTATAGAAACCGAATATAGGTCGTCGTCGCCATTGTATGTTATCATAACTTACCGCCCCTGCTAATATACAATTTTTTTTTGTCATTTTTTTAAAATGACAAGTTCACACATGCTTTTTTCTCTTTACTCGTGCCTTCATTAACTACAACTGCAGCAACAACATAATATTGTTATTAAGAAAGAATAGACAGATTAAGACCAGTCCGGAAGAAATTTAACTATTGTGGCCCATATCACATCATATATCATGTATATTTTGTCAAAAAAAATCCTATCCGCCCCTTTTGTTTCTCACCAGTTGTAATTTATATTGCTTACGTATTTGTTACGTACTTTTTCAGAAATAATTAGATCAACTCTAGTTATTGTCACTGCTATATTATTATAATATTGTGACTTCAAAGACGAGAATCTCATGGATCATTGTCATCTTAATATGCAATCACGATCACCGCTGTTACGACAATCACTGCAAATAGTTTTGTAAGTGTATTTTTATGTATTATATTGTTGTACTAAAATACATGGTGAATACTCAAATCAGCAATTCATACCTTAAATAAAATCAAACAAATAAGAGTATGTGCATAGGAGAACGATGTAACTGCAGAAGAAAAAAATATTACAAGTGGAAACAAATTTGTAAAAAATATTTACTTCATGTTCTTAATAAGTTGGTAAATTATCGCATTTGGACTGCTTCTAACTGAAATTATTTGCTCTTTTGTTTTTTCCTTTATCATTGCAAATTTTAATTGTTTTTAAACTCTAAAATAATATGTAAGATAATGAATTCTATTATATATCAACGAAAAAGAAATAATTTTGTACAGCAATTGCTATCTAAATCTAACTAAACCACCAATACTGTTACACGAGTTAAATCTGATCGCCAGTCACATTTAACTTCTATCTTAATAACACTATTACTACAAATATTTATTAATTTAATCACCACTGTACATACTTTCAACGTTCATTAGACGTCACTGTCACATGTAAATCAAACAACGAAGAAAACAAAACTATGGCTACAGATCTTCATACCACGGAAGCAATTGGTCGTCGTGGTATTTTGAACGGTTTAGTTACAGCAGCAACAAAAACTTGGCGACATGGTCAACATAACGGTCACACCTCAAATGCTGTAGTATTCCCTACCATTACTACGGCAATTAATACCAGTCCAGCCTGCCGGACTCCCACCACAAACAGCATCTCCGTCATGGAAGAACAGCGCCGACGACTGGAGCTACAGCAAAATCAGGATCGTAGGCTCAATGTACTTTGGTATGGTGGGGACGACATACACCAGCAGCAACAACAAACCACTCTACTTTTTGAATCCCATCACAACCGATCTCATCAGCCTACAACAGATGATTGGGAAAAACAACCGTTACGAAAACAACGAAAATCGGAACAATCACGACGTCAACGAAATCTTGAAAATAGGCGACCTACCGAACCAATCGTATGGGCTACCATATTACACACTATATATGCGGCGTCCATGGCTGCGGTATACTACACGTTTGATATAACCTCCGGTAGTGGATGGATATGGATGAGAGGCATACTCAACAATAGCGATAGCCATTTGCAAAGATGGTTATGCCATTTTTCACCTGCTTGGTATTATGTCGCCCAATCATGTTGTGCGTTCACTATTGGTTGTTTATGGTATAGGTGGTTCTTTCAGCGACAACAACAACAATTACAACACCGATGGTGGTGCTACGTGCTACTTGTATTGTTTACCACTGCTCTGTTACCGTCTGTACCGCTGGTTGAAGTCTTTAGTGGCAAAATCAGTACTACAGCGAAGACAGCTCCGTTGTTAGAAAATTTAACTGCAAAACAAGTAACCAGCCATTCTGATACTGTAGGGAACCTGCATGACAATCATTTGATCTTATATGAAGGCCTATGGCAAATAATGTTTTTTATATTCATCGCATATTGCTTTGTATTGCCCATACCTGACAACGTCAAATCGTACAACAAAATTAACATTGACCACCGAAACAATAATACAAAAAACTTTCAAGAAAATGATGCAAAAGATAATGTTACAAAGGCAGTGCTGCTTTTTACAGTCGGTATTTCCTTCGCATATACCGCTCTAAATGCATACACCGCATATTGCTGGTATTATCATCACTATTCACAACAAAATAATTTGATGGAACCTATCAAACAGGTTTGTATTACCAGTAAAGAACTGTGTATACTACTTATACAGAGTATCCTATAGATGATCTGCTGCTTAAAATAACTTGTTCTATTCAATAATTTTGTTATATTTATTGTTTTTAAAATAATTAGTGTGCCTGTGGGCTACAGTTTATATATAAACATTTAATTTTTTTTTTTTTTTTTTTTTTTTTAGAGAGAGAATGAAAACAAAAAATTCAAAATAGCTATTTTGTGGAATAGATTTTTAGAAAAATGTTGGTGGTTGAAATTATTGTTAAAATATGGTATTCTATTTGGGTACAATATTAATGAGTTATTAGTCGGGCACTTGACAAGGATTTTCTTTTTCATGAATTAATATCATAATAATATTATCATATTAAAGATATTAGGTAGTAAGTAAATGGTCATTAATGTTGATAAACAATATTGTTATGATTAAAAAGAAAATTCTTCACATTTTCAAAAAAATCTATTTTATAAAATGCCTAATTTGAATTTTTTTAAAAAAATGACTGAATTAGAATTTTAAATTTCTTATTTTAAGTCCCCCTACTCATTAAAAAAAACGTATATATCAAAAATATTGAATAGAATAAAAGTAATTTCAAGTGGCAGATCATCTGGGACACCCTGTAAATTATAAAATATTAATGTAATGTTATTTATTTATTTTTATTGAATTTGCTTAATGTTAATAGCAACTTGTAGCCAACGTGGTAGCCCTAATATGTATCAACCTGACTGGGTGGCTATTACGCCAACACGTAGTTTTTGTCCGATTGGATATTGGTGATTTTTATGATATTGATAAGTTCAATCAAAAAAACAATGCATTGCATTTAGCATTGCGATTGCAAGCAGAAAAGTTTGTGAGTACATTATTATATTTCATTTAACTTCTAACTAAATCTACAGATAATAATAATAATGTTAAATTTATAATAGTTTGTATGTATTAAATTTGTATTTATTGCACTTTAAATAGTTATTTATTTATTTATCTATATGTTTTTATTTACAATTTCACTATAAAATTATGAATACATATTTTATTGATAATATAAATTTACCTTTCCTTCAGATTTTTATTATATACATAGATTTAACATGTTTTTATATACATGTTTATGAATATTCTATGACTTATGTGTGAAAAGCATTCAAAAAATTCTGAATGATTGACTGTTTCATAGCAAATAACCTATATCTTTAATTTAAGTCTTAATCTGAAAAATGTGTTGTCCCTAATTTGATTTCATTTACATTTTATTAATATAATGTCAAAATATTTGTTACTTTATATTGGCCAATGTAATATGTATCTTATATTTCAATATTTTTTTGTTTAATTTTATTTTCAGTAGGTAACATATAAATGTATTGAATCCCACATCTATTAAATCCTATACTAGGGCTTTAGAATTTAATTTTAAAATACACTGGTAATTTAAATGTTTTATTTATATTTTACCTAGAATCGACTTCTGACATCTTTGGTACCCAAGCGTGTATTTTTGGAAATGAAAAATGACATTTTAGCAGACGCCGCCCGTTCCTATTATTATTATTCTAATTCTAATGATAAAGACTATAAACATGAGCTGCATTTACAAATGCCACAGGATATGCAGCTGCTCATTCCTATGAATCCAAAAATGTATCTAAAAGAATACGAAAATGTAAGTGTAGTGTATGCTAAAATGTCTGGGTTCTGGTACAACACATTGCCAGTTGTATGTCATGGTGGAGCAAGCTCTCAATCCTCTCGGCAAGTTATTACGCTTATTGATCAACTATTTGTAAATCTATTTAATGGACTGGCTCATCGCAATCATTGCCTCCCAATATGCCTACTCGGCCAACGTATAGTGTTTGTTGCCGGATTACCAGCTGAAGAGAGCTATATAAATGATGATGATGCATATGATAACAGTAAATGGAAGGACACTAGGCATGCCAAAGATGCTATCCAAATGGGACTGGACTTAATAAATGCCATCAAGTAAGTGGTCAACTAAATTGAATAACTAAATTGAGTAGTTCCAGCCCAAACTAGCTACTGATGATTAGGTCTACTTCTGGTCAGACTGATTTTTTTAAATATCTTAATAGCTTCTCTGCAATATATTCAATCATTTAAAAAAAAATCCGCATGACCATCGGATGTGTAGTTTCAAAGTCAATCCATGACAAAAATGTAAAGTTTTGCTTTTATACATTTTATATAATTGTATTGCAATATAATAATAACTTACTAATAATAAAACAATTTAAAATAATGAAGTGATTTTCTAGTTGCTAGTAATTTAGTTAAATTGTTATTTCTAAAAAATATAACTGTCCGATTACCTAATAGAATTAAATACAGTTTACATATATAACTGTTGTATCTTATTTTTGTTCTATTGTCTAGAAGTCAAGGAAAATTATGTATTAAAAAATAATCAATAATGCTATACAAAAAATGTTTTTAAATCATGAAAATACATTAATTATTCTTGGAAATGGCTAGAAAGGCATTTTAATATTTAAATTTTGTAATGTTAAATTTAGTTTTTGATGAACTATGTATGTGCTAGAGTACTATGAAAAAGTCATGCAAATTTGTAGGGATAGTACTATTTATGGTTTTTTTTCAACTGACGATTGGTTTCAAACTAATCATTTCAATATTTGATAATTAAATTTAAAACCAGCAATTAATATTATATATTCTTAAATCCTATAATGTCTCTGCTTCAGTTAGTATTGATATGCCCTAATATAATGTGTAACAACATCCATTTTATAATTTACAAATTTATCACATGTACTCAAAATATTAAATGTATTTTATTAATAATCTTAATAATAATATTGTATAAAATAGTAAGGTGGTTCATGATGTCAGTCGAAGCCGCTATGGTCACAAAATTGATTTAAATATTCGTGTTGGCATTCACTCTGGCCGGGTAACATGTGGCGTGCTGGGTTTCACGGGTGGATTGAGTACCCATTCTAACTTGGGGAGTCGTTGGAAGTACGACATATGGGGCCATGATGTTCAAGTGACATCCAGTGTTGAGTCAAGTGGTCGTCCAGGACGAGTACATGTTAGTCAGACTACAGTTGACTGGGTCGCTAAAAATGGAGTTATTGCCAATTCGGTCATCAACCAACATCCACCAAGATGCAATTTTCACAATGATACTGTCAATTACAATCCCGAACCTAATGTCAACAAAGAGGATTACACTTTTGAATGTAATGAAGAACTCAGAGACCAGTTCCTCCTACAAAATCATATTAATACATATTTTGTAGTACCTGATGTAATAGTAAGTATACTACATTCTACAGTTAAACACTATCAATAGTTTTGTTACAAACCTTCTAAATTGAATAATTTATATATATTTCGTGTAAATTCAGTGTACAAATTCAGAAATTAAGGAGTATCAAAATCAAGTGAGAAATCATGGATATAATGATGAAAATTATTCAGGAGAAGATACAAACATAGTATCATTAATACTACAATCCGTAGAACACCAACTGCAAGCAGAAAAAACACACCGGTGTCAATATCTTACTGTCAATTCCTCACAGGAAATTAAGATGACATCAGAACATTTATTATCAACCACTACAGGGGTTGTTGATTTGCCAATAACAACCGCTGCTTTAATTACTGCTCCTGTAACAGCTATGATGATAATGAATCGTCACAGGCGCAGTAAATATGAGCAAGAGCCTTTACAGTCTGTCACAACAATACCTAACACTTGCTCAACTGTCAAAACTACAATGGTACTATTTTGTAGTATTTAATAACGATTTTAAATTAATATGTATTTATTGTGGTACCATTGAATTTACTTACATAGTATATTCCATTTTTTATGCACCACTAAATATCAAAGCCTAGATTGAAATGTTGTTTTAACTATTACCCAAAACACACACATTTGAAAAATAAGCCAAAAAAAGCACAAATCAGTGATACTCCCAGAGCATATTGATAATTGGTTTATTTTATCTAAACCTAACCTAACCTTCCTAGATTATTAACTAAATCTAATCTTAATGCTCTTGTTATATGTTTTATAATAAAACTTATTTACTCTTAATTATCTTTACTGCCACACAAATGATCCACTACTCTCCTCTAACCCAATCTTAAAAGTGGAATATCTCATCATTGGACTAATGAAAATCAAAAATTTCAATACTAAAATTTATTTTAACCAATACTTCATCTATTTATGGAATTTTTTATTATAGGCTGCCATTTGAAAATCAAAAGTAAGAAGTTGTTTTACCCCCAAAAATAAGGGTGATAAAAAAATAACATAAATATAAAATTGTAGAGCAACTTGTTTCTTAAATATTCTAGAAAATAAATTGCGGAAAAAGTAAATACTTTTCGAGATAACGAGTGTCTTATGATAGATTGCTAGTATTCCAGACAGGAAAATAAAAATATGCTATTTTTATCTGTTATAATAAGTTTTTGTGATTCTTAGATATTTTAGTTAAAAGTTCAACCACTGATGGATGTATGTGCAATACTAATTATTTTTTTTTAAACAATAACTCATTTTTGTCACACAATACTAGTCTCAATTTTTTAAAGTAATTTTAGTCCATTAATAATTATAACCCTAAAACTTAACATACCTCATATAGTATAGTATACATAAGTATAATTTGTATTACCAAATTTAAAATAGCTAGCTGTAACTCAGTTAAATTAAGGTTTCATAAATGAATCAAAGTATTTTTAAATATTTATTTATTTAAATCTTATAATAAAGAGATTGCTATTTTGTATAAAAATAAAAACCTAGGAGTATTACCCAAAAGGTGTGGATTGTTTTACAGTTAAAGTTAAAAAATTTAATTTTCCTAATATGTTTATTTCAGCCCTTTAATCTAAGATTATCAGGCAGTGATATTTATGGAGCAAATTGTATATGAAATTTTAATTCTTCTTATAAATGTATACATGTGTGTTATTTATGTTAGGTGCCTAGCAGCCGATGGGAAGATGATGTGTTTAAGAACTATGACCACAATTTTACAAATGTGTCAGCTGATAATGATCTCTTTAGACTTGCAATAGCTCACCTACTGCTTTTATGTGTTGTTATTGCCCTGTTTGTAGTGAATATGACCACAATGCCATGGACCCTACTACTGGGGATTACCTTTATAATACCATTTGTCATTATCTCTGTAAGTTTTCTTCATCCAATTTAATTATAATTTTTAAAAATATTCTAAATTAATTTATTATGTTATAAATACAATATTATTTATATGCATAAAGGGTGAACTGATTTATGTGATGGCCCTGTTAATCGATTGGATCCCACTGCCAAAGGTTCATAGCAATACCTATACAACTGCAATTATTACTGATGATAATGACTATTATCAACACTATGACAGCGACCACTACAGTGATAATAGTTACAGCAGCCATAGCAGTGTTGGCTGCTTAAGACATATAATAGATTGCTGTTGCCCCAATAGATGTTTATTATTGACTTGGTTTTTCAAACCATTTCAATGGCTAAATAATTCCATTATAACAACAGAGAATACATTAGATGATAATAACAGTCGTCGATGGTGGTTTATACCCAGTTTCTGTCATAGTGATCATAGATGGCCCACATGGTGTTTGAACAATAATAGCAGGTCTTCTTGGATATCCTCTGATGAGAGTGACATTGAAAACAGGCCTGGCTTTCGAAATGAAAATGCTATATTAGCTTCAACATCAGGTTTATCATCATCTCAACATCTACAAAACCGGTTACAACATTCACAGACAATTAACATTAATAGAAGAAGTCACAAAACTAGTAGTCGAAATAAGAGAAGACCTAAGCGAAATTATCAGGATGAAATGAGGTGCACTGGATTCTTTTGGCTAAGTGCATGTTGTGAAATGTTTGTTGTGCTACTTGTGTGCTTATTAGCACTATTAAATGCTGTAAGTGTTATTATTATTATATTTTATCTAGGATTTTTTTTTTTTTTTAATTTGTATCATGTGTATCTTATTAAAATATTTGTATGCAGTTTACTTGTGAACCTGTGATAATAACTGCAACAGACCACACCTTTAATGAAAGCATTAGTGGATTTCATACTCCATCAGTCAATTCCTCGCGACAACAACAGCATCATAGTCCATTGACTTGTCAATGGCCTCAGTACGCCATAATCACTTGCTGCCTAGCATGTTTGTCAATAGCAATAGCCTTTCCCATCTACTACGGCTCACTACCAACATTGTGGATGAAATTTATAGTGCTGTTTTTCATGATATGTGTGTTTCCTATAACATTTATTCATTTTACACACCGACATATTTTTATGGCTGCCTCAGTGATGTCTGTGTCATCAGCATGTTGTGACACAAATACATGCCAAGAACATATTGGAGATGAACAATTACAGTTAGTACAATCATTATTCTATTTAGATTATTATTCACTTAATTCCTGTGATTAAATAAACAATTGGTTTTTTTTTTTTTAGATTCCAAGCAAAGTGAGAAATACTGGGTGTTTTTTTTTTTTTTTTTTTTCATGAACCCGCAATTATCTCTAAGGATTTTAAGTGAATTTGTTTTCTGTTTTTTTTTTTTTAATCAATAGAACCTTATTTTAAAACCATTTTTAATTTTATACCCCTACTCCATATACCCTAAATAAGTGCATACTTTTGATTTTAAAATAAGAACCTCTCCCCCTTCTTTTGAACACTGATTTGAATAGAGAATATTTTTCTAGAAATGTTGATTGATATATATATATATAACACTAATATTAGATTTACCATTTATGAGTTATAATAATTTAAAGTTTAGACCAGAGGAGTAGGTTAGGGTAATAAGTTGTCTATCTGTGACCCTTTTCTACTCCAATAGGAGGGAGGTTCAAAATGGGGAGTGTTTCATATTTTAAAATCAAAAATATGCATTTATTTAAGGTATATAGAGTAAGGATAAAAAATTAAAAATGATTTTAAAATAAAGCTCAAAGGATTCCATAATACTCAGAAGAAAACAAAAATCTAATTCACTTAAAATCTTTTGAGATAATTGCTAGTTCGTGATAAAAAAAAATCCTGTATATTGATTTTACTATGATGTGTAGTTTTTTTTTTCTATTTGTTAACAACTTTTCTACCAGAAATCTTGTACTAATCATAAACTGTTGGGATGATTTCTGGTAGCAAATGTCATTCAATTGGTTTATTAGAGAGGTTATTTATTGAATTTCCTTGCAGTTTTCTTAATAGTTTAGAAGACCATATAAAAATCCGAAAAGTTAATAAGTTTCATTATTTTCTATTTTTGTTTTTTTTTATTATGATTTGGTTAGATTATAATTATCTTTAATTACAATTATTATAAATACCAGAAATATCCTCAAAATATTTATATTGGTCTTTTCTAGTTATGGTAAAAATCAAAACATTCTGTCAATTTTTGAGCTTTTTCTATAAGTATTTTAAATTTTCGAATTTTTCAGTGTACATATGTATGCATATATTTATATATTACGCATACAAATGTAAATGCTACATTATGAAATATACACATAGTCAGTTAGACTTATGTAGACGTTTTTAAGGTATCATTCTGTACTAGGTTTTTTTTTTCAACTTTGGATGGTTTAAAAATAATTTTGATAGACTCCATTCATCCCTATCCATCACTGCTACTTTTAGTTCCTTGTATTTCTTCCTATATCTCTTATGATTTGTTTCATAAATGGAGTACTTGGTCTACATCATCTTGCTTCTCCCCTCTTAATTGTCATCAATTTATCATTTATCATTTTATGTCCAATCCGCTTATTTCTTCTTTCTATTATTGTTTCTACAGTATTTTTCGCTTGTTCATTCTTGTGTATATTTCTTGATTTTTGACTTTCTCTATTCAAGACATTTTCAGTGTTATTATGTCTCATATTATATTCAATATTATGTTGGTGGCAAATTACTTATATTCAGATGTACATTCCTTTATATGTGTAGGGCCCAAAATCGAGAGCTACAGCAACAGAGTGGGAATTTAATGATTGTGACAGCTACCATGTATGTGATAATATTCACTATAGCTATACTAATCTACTCCATTTACACACATTATCTAAAAAACCGACAAGCCAACCTCAAGGTTAAGGTCAGTATTTGTACAAATGAGTTGTAATGTTATAATTGATGGCTGATTTACTTTAGGTCATTAACAATTGTTTTTTTTTTTGTTTCTTTTATTTTATATTCAGATTGATCGTGATATGAGAAGGCTAAATGTGTTGCGTGTTGCTCACCGGCGAACTTTACATACCATCATACCTGACCACGTAGCTGATTTATTACGAAAAACCTACAGTGGTGATGCTAATGATTCTGATGAAGGATGTAATGATACTTGGAATAAGCAATCCAGGATTACTAATTCTCAGCCAGAACCCATTGTTGTCAATGTAAGCAAACTAAATTAAGCAAGTCTAAATTATTAAATTATTTTGTACTTTTGTTACTGTTATCAGAATTGTCAAAGTGAAGAACATATTCAAACACATATGTTTTCTCCACTTTATCACCGGAATTATCAATCAATAGTTGTTATATTTGCATCTATAATACGTGAACAATTCTTGTTCACCACCACCACGAGCAGTGAATTAAATGAATGCAGAAGTGATCAGCACCATCAACAGCTTTTATCACTTCATGAAATCTTCATTGAATTTGATAGAGTAATTTGTATACTAATATTAATTATATTACAATAATATTATTAAATTTTTTTTTTTTTCTATATAATTAGTTGCTTGAAAATGAAAAATTCAGAGGTCTAGTAGAAAAAATAAAAATGGTTGGCACTAACACATACATGGCGGTTGTGGGTCTGCAAAGACCAGAGCATTTGCTACTAATGCAAAAAGAAGAGGTTAGACAAAGAATAAAGAGAGTAAATTGTTCAATGGATAACAACACCAGTGATAGAGATAATGAGTTTGGACTATGTGATGTCACATCAGCAAATTATGTGATATTTGCATTAGATTTTGTTCGAGAAATGCGGCGAGCATTACATCAGTTGCAAACGGCACCAATAAAATCAGATTATCATTTACATTTACGGCCAACACAATTCACCCTTAGAGTTGGTTAGTATACCTAATTTATTAAATATTAATAATTTGCAAAAGAGAAATTTAGTTGTAAAAAAAGAAGATACTTTACATTATGAATGTAAGATAGAAGTTCCAAAGGTGAAGTAATAATATATAAGATTAGTTTATATATTCTGTAGTTCTATATTCAGGGACAAATGACAATTTTCTGACAAATAAAAAACATTTCTGAGCAAATTTTGGTTAAACATGTGTTAGAAATTATAGTAATTTGTAACTGCAAAATAAACACAATTATTGTCATTATTTTTATCATTTTTATGAAGCCAAAATAGTTGTATCTGAAAATATAGTCCATAAAATTCAGTGATTTTTACAATTTATATATACATCCATTCCAAAACCATAAACAGTGAATTTTATAAAAAATAAAATTAAACATAATTACAAATTTAATATAAACTAAGTACAATAAATTAATCAATCAATAAATGTCATTATTAATCAAAACTTCTTCTAATATAATAATAAATTGTAATCCCCAAAAGAAAGGTTAGTATTAGGTAGACCTTTAAGTGCTGTTTTATCTGAAATTTACATGCAAAATTATGAAATCAATAATATTATTAACAACAAAATATACAGTACATATATAAAAGCATATTATAGATATGTTAATGACACGTTCAATTTATTTAGACATTCAAATAGACAAGCAGAAAATTTAGTTAACTACTTAAACAAAATAATTAAAAATTTTCAATTTACACTCAAAATGCAAATAAATAATAAATTAAATTTCTTATATCTTACAGTTTTCATAATAAACAATAAATTTGATTTTAGTATTTACAGGTAAACCTACATAAACTGATGCAATAATACCACATGTTTCTAATTAACATTATTCTCAAAAAATACAATTTTTTACTTCAGTATTCCATAGGCTTGAAAGTAATCCATTAAATAAACATAATTATCAACACGAGCTTAATATTATCTATAATATAGCCCATAGAAATAATTTCAATTTCAATACTATTGAAAAAATGCAAACATGTTAAAGAAAAAATAATACACAACTCATCAAATAATGTTGTTAACTTTTGTAGTATAAAATATCAAAATAATTTCTCTAATAAATTGGCTAAATTTCTGAACAATAATACAAAAAATGTAAAAATAGCTTTTAAGATTAATAATATTTAATCAGACATAAAAACAATCTAATTAAAAATTTCACAAAAAATCCCCCTTCTTTTAAAAATGCTGGTATATATAAACTTAAATGTACCTGTATTAAATTTTGTATAGGTAAGACAAATAGAAATTTTAAAATAATTATTATATAAAGGAAATTTCAGAAATAAAATTAAAAAAGATTGCCCCTAATTATAATTTTGCTAAACATGTTTTAAAAAAATTTAATACCAAAATAACGTTTACATTAATTCAATTTTAGAATTATTACACATACACAATGAAATGAAGAAAGATAATTTTAATAATATTTTATATGTACAAACCGATTTTAAAAAAAAATATTATATATCAATACATTTTACATAATAAATAATAACCAAATAATTTATATTTCTCAACATATCTATGTTCTAAAAATAACTAATTTTGTAATCTATCCATTAAAAAATCCCCCCTATTAAAATAAATTATTTCTATGTAAAAGACCAATTTGTATAATTTTTTCACTATGTATTCTTTCATTTATTTGTTTTCATTTTCAGTCAGTTTAATTTTTGACTTTGTGATTTTACCTAATGATGAATTTTTAATTCGAAAATCGTGATATAATAAAAGTTTCATAATATTATAATACTGTAGACAACACATTCATTTATTTACTTATTTATTTATGAGTATTAATCAGTTAGTAATTTTGTTTTTACTTTATTATAAAAAAATATTAAACATATATTTAAACGCCTTGCTTATAAAATGAACTAATTAAAAAGTAAATTTAGAAGTATTTATAAAAATATTTTCTTGTACATATAACAACATATCTTATACATTAAGTTGTGAAAGCACCCTTATGTATATTTGTGCTATTCTTTCTTCAATTATTATTTTATTTATTTCATATTTGCTAAAAACATCACATGCTTAAATATATGTTTTCATCATTTACTCTATTTTAATTAATTTTAATATTATCATGATATATGTGAGTACAAATATTTTTATGAACACTATTATAGCATGGTTTTATTTTTTTTATCATTTTTTATCATGTAGTGGAAAATTTTTATTGTATGTGGTGTTTTTGATAGTTTGACAGTTTTTCCCAAAAAATTTATAAGGTGAAAATCGTTTTTTTACCCCCTTTGAAAATAAAAAAATATCTGATAAATGGTTGGTTCATATTTTTTTTTAGTTAATTTTTAGTTAGTTTTTTCAAGTTAAGTAATAATTATATAATAAGAATAATTTTAGAATATTTTAAAAATTGTTAAAAGTAATAATTTATTTGCTGAAATTGAAAGGTCTCTAGAATTATTTTCTAAATGAATAATCACAAAAAAGAAAAGACTTAAATCAAAAGTAATAGAAATCCCCTTAATATTATTATTCTAAATTTGTGTTCTTTCTGGTACAAAAGTTATTTATAAGAGAAAATATCACAGTTATAATAAATCCAATACATTTCTTACAAAATCTAACACAAATTATGTGATATATATATATATATATATATATATATTAAATAAATTAAAACAGTATGTACTTTTTGTATATGCCTACAGGACTAAATGTTGGACCAGCCATCGCTGGATTAATTGGCTGCAATGATGAAATCTGGAAGCGGCCGCAATTCGATATTTGGGGCAGTACAGTGAACACAGCTAGACAAATGGACACCACTGGCTTACCAGGTAGTACACAGGTAACAAACTGTGTAGTAGAAGTGATGAAATCTGTAAAAGATTCTGAATATGAGTTTGAAATCCGAACTCAAACCCTACACAAAGATTATAAAAGACGTACTTATTTTGTGCGTGAACATTTTCAACGCCATGAAGGTCATCAGTATATGACTCAGCAGCAGCAACAGATATCCAACTATTATCAGCAGCAACACAGACGAATAGCTATGGGTCAGAAAACTTACCATCACCTACCAACTGATTCGAACCAACAACAGTGGTTCAAAAATCAGACAGCAGTACAACCGACTCCACATAATAATATCCACCGTACAATAAAACAACAGTCAGAATGTGATCAGCCGTCATCACCGCTAATACAGCACACACAGCACTCTTATTATGCCAAAGCACCACAAGAGGTCAGATATAAATGTGTCGAACCACAAAACTCTCCACCACCACCACCTTCACGTAGCACACCACCATCCAACATGCGTAGGAAACAACAATCCCAGCACTATCCAATGCCACAACAACAATGTAACGAAGAAGGAGATTGGCATTCAGACCAACTGAAACGATCACGAGGTAAGCCATTCCTTTTTTCTTATCCTCATACTCTTATTTCTGCCTATAGGCATCCAAAAAGAAGAGTACATATAAAAATATGTACTTGTTCATTAATTATTATTATCATTCAAAAGATAAAAGTTAGTTTCACATCAATTTTTCTGGTAAATAATTAACTAAACACAAATATAAATATTAAGTTATAAATTACATTACATTGAGTACCTCAGTAGTCAGTCAATAATTATTTAAAATACTTGAAAATTATAATAAGCTCATTTATTAATGTAAGCTATTATTTTAAACAATTTTCTCTATTATTATCATCCATATAGGTATGAGTTGAAGTTTTTTTTTATTGGTAAATATTCATCATTATTTGTAAAATAACACAAGTACATATTATAAAACTAGTTTTGAAATTAAGTATCTACTCAATTTCATTTGTATACCAGTTTCGTTAGTTATTAATATAAAATATGTCTTATAAAATCAATTCTATCAATAAATAATAATGTCTACAATAATTTTATAATTAAGACCTCAATATTTTCTTGTGAAAAATTAACTTGGAACCTTAAAAATTGTATATTATTAGTTATTTTCCTGTTGATACAGCTGCAAGTATTCAACTTTCCAATGACAATAAACAACAGTATTATCCAATCCGACGGACGCCTGATGCAAACCCCAAACCCATAACCACATACGCCCGCCCACTGCAACAACAGAAAAACAATCCGCACACTTCACCATCTGGTTCAACGCAACCGGTTCCCCATGGCCTTGTTTTGTTATTTGGTGATGATTCACAACAGCCATCATCATCATCGAAAAATGAACCAACTATTACTAATATTGTTAAATCAAATAAGTTTATCTCTAGTCATGCGGCTGCTAGTGCAACGACTCGTCATGTTCAACAGCAACTATCACAACCCCGCCGACCAAACATTTTAGCCCTTCGGAACACTACTGCTGGAGCGCCAGCAATAACGCCCAAGAAGTTTGATGCAGATAGGCCATTGCCGGCACCACCACGCTCCTCCGACACTGTAGCCGGTAGGCAACGAAACCATCATGACCCTCGACGTCGACGCCGACCACATAATCAACCATCAACAACGCCAACCACCAAAGAACTGCAGAATCCTGTCTCACCTGATATTATTAACACTGGTTTGGATCCAGTAGCATGGATATCGTCATCAGCATTTCGGTCACCGATCAGTGCAGAAACATTCGTCAGCACATCATCCATTGCTTCGTCATTGTCATCATCCGGATCCACTGATGCTGGTGGTACGACTACTTCTAATAACAATTACAATACTACCACCACGGCATCGTCATCTGACAACGATGATAGTTATGGTCGCACGGCTACAGAAGATGGTGGTGGCATCGATCGAGTAGATATCGAAGAATTTGACACTGCTACATCTTCAGTAGCACTTTCACCTGTCCATCAACAACAACATTTACTACTACGTCAATGGTCTCCGTCAACGACGACGGCTAACTCGTCTCCCGTCAGGCGATCGTCATCTTTTCGGTCACCTTTGTCTGGCGGCGACATTACTGTCGCCTCTTCATCCTCATTGCGGTCCCCCCCCATAGTGGGAAATTCCACCTCTACTGGTTTTGGCGGCACACAGTCATTAAATCGACGTAGGAAGTGCTCTAGCAATGGTACTTCTGGTGTTGGTGGTAGCAGTTCCAGTCGCCGTCGGAGACGCCGCCAACAACTACCACAAAATCATGCTCCCACAATAGCAGGACGATCATCATCGCCATCCAGTGCTGCACCAGAAATTATGACTATTGCAGCAACAAGTGACAGATATGAAACGCCACCATTGTCTCCTTGGAAAAAACAACAAAGACGACAAATATGTAAAGACCAAGGAACAAGTTGTGCTGCTCCAGGCCCAGATTTTACTGATGAGATTCGGCGTATTTTGCTTTTAGACAAACATACTGGTGACCTTAACGATGACAAAAAGTTAGTATTTAGAATTAGCATTACCATTTTAATAAGATATATTATTAAGAATGTTAGGTTAGTTAAACAAAATTCCTAATTTATACAAATTGAGTTAGTTATTATAATAAATCAATACAATTATAAGTTATTTTTTTTTTTAAATTGAATACATTTGCAATATAATTAATTTAAAAGTTATTCATTAAAATTAATAACATAAGTTAAAAAAAAAACAGACATACTTCCTATAATGTGTGAGCCACTGTTGTGATAAGTTGGGATGGTAAAGGAAAAATTGAATGTATATCTGTACTCAAAGTATAATTATTACCAACAAAAACAATTCTAAGCAGAGTTCAATTATATATGTTATGAAACACCATAATGTTTATAATTTGAAAGTAATAAATTTCGTAAATTTACCTGTTTTTTATACAGTTTTACCAGTTCTTTCATTCAATTTGAAAACCCTTTATGTACCACCCCAGAAATTCAAAATTCCTTTCAGAAAAGGTACTACATTTGAAATCAAATCAAAATTTTTAGTAGAAAAGTTGTTCACAGAAAACAAAACATCACTGTAAAACCAACACATTCCTCACTCTGCTCATTTGCTCATTTTGCTCTGCAAATTAAACTATATCATTTTGTCAAATTGCTACTTAATTTTCTATTGATTTTTTCTTAACACTTTTTTGCAATACTTATTTATTATAGAATCATAAATTTTAAATAATAATGTTTATTATTTTGAAATTATAAAATTTCAACACCTGCTATTTTAAAAATATTTTTGGTTCATAGATATCTCATCTTTTATGGAAAAATGTTTATCTCTCTTCATTAAAAAGTTTGAACAATGAATTTTAATATCAAGAATTTGATGTAGAGAAAGTTTTAATTTTTGATTTACATAATGTGTATTTTAATTAAATGTATTTATCACATAACCTGCTCAAAAAATCCCTGTACATAACATTAGATTCTGGGCTTTCATCAACATTACTTCCATTCCTAAATTATTTTATTTTTACTTTAAAAAATATAACAAAACCATGTGCTAGGTATTACAAAAACAAACCATTCAAAATGTAAATACCTTTATCTTAGGTTTCATTTGATAATCTGTGTTTAATGTAATGATGACATTTTGATAACAAATCATCAATATTCTTAACACATTTGTTTTATTAGAAATTGGAGTATACATTTTAAAAAAAATACCAAATTAACTGAATTTTAAGTTACTTTTTTATTTTTAATGCTTTAGATTAGAATAATATTATGTGTATTCAAAACAACACTTTTGTTATTTTAAAGTTGGATAATCATTCAGAATTTAAACTTACTGATTAACTTTAAAATTACCAATACAAGTAAATGATAAATTTAATTCTAATTTATTAACTTTATTTAGTCTTAGCATTATTGGTGTGTTAACCTGGTAAAAATGGTTATTGATAAATACTGACTCTACTTATATTACTATCAGTTCTTATAAATATAAAATAATAATATCATGTTGTTATTCAACCTATACTTCATAATATTAATTTGAGTATTATCTATATGTTTTTATTTTATTTTTGAACAAACTAGTGCTTGCATTTCTAATGATTGTGATACAAATAAAATTAATAAGACGATAACAATTAATATTGTAACAGGAAAATTGTGGGTGAAGTTGTTGAACAATTATCATTAGAAAAACATGGATCCATAGCAGTTGGGACAACTGTCAAAAGTCCCAAACTTGACAAATATGATGATGAAAGTAATCAAAAAAATGAGAAAAACATTGAAATTGAGAAACCAATAGTTACAACAATCCCAATGACTACTACAACAAATGTATCTTCAGCTTCATCATTTGAGGAACGTGAAAGACAAATCACAGAACAAGTTAAACGACAGGTATGAAAAAATTAATTTTTTATTTTATTGCATGATCATAAAATTGATAGCTTTCACCTATAAAATTAACTAGGTTTTCAGCCAATTATTACTACCCAATAAATGAAAATATTGTAGCTTATAATTTGTTAAAAATATGGATAAATCAAACACCTGATTTATTATAAATCAATCCACATGTGTACATGAAAGTTGTTTTTTTGTTATTATTATTATTTTTGCATATTGTGTATATTATTATTAGACATTAAATATGTTGTAGCAAGCTGAAGTAAGACGAATACTACAGGAGCATAAAAATAATGTTGTGTCCGTTGTCAGAGGAGGAGCAGCAATTACAACTGAAGTGGCTATACATAGACACCAAAAACGAGTTACTGCAACAACAGAAGAATTTTCAGAGTGGAGTGATGATGAATCAGTTGATCCATTATCAGCATTAATGGATAACAGCTACCGGGAACAATGTATTGAATTTACAAAAAATGCAAATGATTTTGAAGTCAATAGAAGTTTAGTAACAGCCAATACTGATTACACAGTCGGTGTTGACTGTGATGGATATACAACTGGTGGTGATGGTGATGGATACACTACTACTGGGTATACAACCGATGAAGCTGCAGCTACTGCTGACACAGGAATGGAGATTGTATATGCCACAGCTGCTGATTCCTCAATCACATCTATAGCTCAACATCTTGATGATAATCTGTCCACCATGAATGATACTGGACTAACAGACGCTGAAGGTCTTAATATTTTCCACAACCTTATTAAATTTAGTTTAAATTTCTACTCATAGATAATGATCACATAAATGAGCCATACCCAGTACACATTAAAGAGTGATGAAATAAATATTCATTACCACACAGTATTTATATCATAACTGGTATCAAGTATTATTATCTTTAGACTAGAAAAAAATTTTAAATCTTTGATACAACATTTTATGTTAGGTAAAATATGATTAGATAAAATTATTAAAAAAAATAAAAGTGAGACATTATCATACAGTCCAAATTAAACATTAATTCAAGTTTAAAAGGTTCATCTCTTAGTTTTTATATTAAGGAGCCTATGTATAACAAGAAAAACTTACATGCCTCATAGAAATATCTTGAAAAGAATTAGAAACATTTTTTTTTTTATTGCAAAGAAGAAAACTTTGTACTTTTATTTTCTAATAAAAAAGTATGTTCAAAAAGTTCCAAGATCAGTCAGCTGGATATCATTGGCTTCTGTAATTTCTAAGCACAGTTTTTATAGATTATCTATAAGTTTTTTTTTTTTTTTTGATGTCATTGATGTTTTTGCAAAAATTATTTTCATATTCAGTGATTTTGTAAGAGGAATTAAGGATTAAAAGGATTTTTTGAAAACAGAGTTTGTTGGAGGAGGTTTTTCCTTTTCTTTGTGGACAAAATCTTAGTTGATAGAGGAATGCAATCTTTCACACGACTTATACTAACAAATTGTAACTAAAAAACTGCAGATGTACGAAATCAAAATTCAGATTTGTCAAAAACTTTATGGTATAACTATATGATAATACACATTTTTTGACATTATAATAATAATCATAACCTATATAATTATTTAATCATCAAAACGAAAAAAAAATCTGCTTTAACCTTCCCCTCCCAAAAAAAAAAAAAATAATAAAAATAAAGTTATCAAGTTAATTTTTAGGATTCATTACAGAAATTGTTAAATCCGAAAAACATATTTTACATAAACATAAGTCAAAATAAAGAAAGTTATAGACAATTTGTAAAAACAAATGTCCGCAAGAGAAATCACAGAAATAATATCAGTCAAATAATTCTGACACTTTTTGAACAGATCTCGTATGTATCCAAAAACTTCAACAATTAGTTTTAAAAAAAGGTAAAAGTTGGTCATATTCTAACTCAAGAGCATTTAGAAATATAATTTTCAAAATACAAGTCCAACAATCTATGTGAATAGTTTTCTTCTTTAAACATAACAAAATGTTCAAAATCTGTTAACTTTACAAGGCATTAGTTTTGTGTTGCATGTTATTGAGCAAAATAAACAGTTTGCAGGTCCCTAAAATTAAACAAATAATATTATATTTAGTGTAGTCTGAATTTAGTGTAACAAAATACCAGAATTCTATTAAAAAATTGTTGATGCAATTTAAATTGAAAATTATATTAATTTATTACTAAAAAGAGTAATTTACAATTATTTGTTTTTTACAAAATGTGTTCATACATTTTAACTTAAAATGCTTAAAATAAATATAGACATTATACACAACTTATTTTTTCACCACTAATTACATATTATGAAGAATCTTATGTCAAATTTGTGATCATTTTTACAGGCTATATAAATTTAATTGATTTAAAAATAGAATGCAATATATTTTTGATTTTTAAAATTGTTATCGAAATCTGAACTTCAGACTCATAAAAAATAAAAACATGCCTACAGATTTTTGATATACTTATATTTTCAAATGAACAACATTTGTTTCAAATTGTTGGATATTTTTATAAATCCAAAATAATTATATACACAAAACTTAAAATCTTAGCAATTTCAAATAGATATAAACATCTCATAAATCAACAGAATATTTCCAAAATTGTATTATACTTATTAAGCTTAAACTGAGATGATTTGGGCATATCATGAGAAAAGAAGAATCAGAAGCCTAATGGAAAGTACGAAAGGAGATGATAGAAAGACTAAAAAAAGGTAGCCAGATACAATTGTGAATATGAGAAAAGTCTGTTTATGCGAGGTGGGTCAAGTAGATGCTTAGGATGAAGGTGGTTGACTTCAAATAGTTGGGATGAAGTGAAGAAAAAGAAGATATCATAATTAATAAATTTTAATATTTAAATTTGGTTTACATTTCACATCTTTATGATTAATTTTTAATAAATTATTAAAAAAAATTGATTTTAACACAAACTGTTGTTCTGTAATATTAATTTTGTTATTTTTCCTAGTATAATGCATATATTTACTATAGTAATTTAATTTATGTCTATTGTAGGTGCACTAAGTGATGTCAATTCAATGATATATTATAATGATCATAATGAAAAACAACATTATGGGAGCCGTCGTCAAAGCAGTTTAAGTAGTCGATATGCAAGTGATAGCTATTGTGATGATGATGATGATGATGACGATGATGATTATTTCAATGACAACAATGCATTATTTTTCCGAAACAAATACAATGGAGGAGAAGAAGAATTTGGTTTGTGTGATGATGATGGTAGTGGATACAATCTCAATAATCTTTTGCAGCAACAACTATCATCAATACCAGATAATGCTTGTTCTGATTACAATAAAACGTAAATATATGTTTTATAAATGTTATTAATACTTTTATTAATTTGTTTATAATTATTTATCAAACATTTTTTATTTTAAATATTTTTTTAAATGTTTATATGTACAATTATAGATTGTATGTATCCCAAACAAAAGAAACTGAACAATCTACACTACCATTATCTTCTAGTACCAAAGACAGTAACCAGAAACCTCTTACTGCATCTGAGGAAACTGCCATAATCTCTAGAAGACCAAGTACTGCAGTCACTACTACTTTAACAAATAATAATAGTAGCAACACTCACATATCTGCCGCTACTACTAATACTACTACTACTAAAAATATTGACCAAGATGAACAACTTCAAATGTCCACCAACACTCTGAAGGATAATTTAAATTCATCTTAAGAACAAAACCAGATGCATTGAAAAATGTATGTTTATTCAAATTGCATTGCAATTTAAGATTTATTTTGGTATATTTAATAAATTAAAATTCTTTGCAAGTTATAAAAACTATTAATTTAAATATACCAAACATACTTAAATGTGCACATTTCAATGCATAGAACAATTTACAGTATTGTAAACTTTACATCAATTACTGAGTACTGTTAAAAATATAAGGAACTGAACGAATTAGTATTTTAAGCAACCCTCATAATCAAATGAGAGTTTAATAATAAGAATTAAATTTAAGGAAATATATTAATTATAAAAGCAACATTAATTATAAGGTAACTTTTAATTTTAAGAGCAACATTAATTATAAGGCAACTTTTAATTTTAAGAGCAACATTAATTATAAGGCAACTTTTAATTTTAAGAGCAACATTTAATTTTAAGGGCAACATATTAATAAAAACACAAAAAAAAAGTAAACATTTATGTTTTCATTTATTATTTACATAAAGTTGTAAATTGTACTGTCTGCTACAATTTAATAACAAATTATTTGTGAACGATGTACAATGTACATGATTGGTCATAATAATTAACATTTATTGCCAACCACACTTCTGTGCCGTCTTCTAAATGGATTCCACAACCATGTGTTTATCTTGTTGGTAGTGTCCAATCCTTCATTGTCTCCATTTGCACTAGGTCGCCTTTGTCGTCTTTGTTTGGTGGTAAGCTGTGGCAAAAGCTGAGGTGGCAATGGTGGTGACCCAGATAAATTCATCACCACTGCTGGTGTTCTCCTCCGAGGATACATCTACAGAACACAATAATACATAAAATTGTAAGTTAAATAAATAATTACAATATATATTTTTTGAAATTTTTTGAGTTCTTCTGAGACAATAGTCAAACTATATCAAAATGTTTAAAATAATTATATAACACATGTAACATCAAGTATACCTACCCTAATAGAATGGGACCAAATTATGAGTGTAATTATTAGAAAAAAAGTTTTATGTTGCACTTGCACTAGTTTTGTAAAATATTTGAGTACATTTTAAATACTTTTTACAATATTAAATACTGGAGTATTAAATAATTACCTTCAATACTTTTTCTGACTTTTCAATTTAAATTATTTTGAAACTGTCATTAAAATATAGGATAATGACCAAAATCATAATATAAGTATGTAGGTACCCTGTCGACAGTCCATGACATTATTAAATTAACACAATATTTTAACATCAAACATTTTTATTAGTAATCAAATATAGTGATTATAAACATTTATATTATTTTATCTAGCTTACCCAGAAGAATATTTCTAACTACGCCTCTGGTTAATCAGTTATTATGTTAACCTAGCAGTGAATGTGTTCTGGGTTTTATTGTATTTTTATATAAATTTTAAATAATTTAAATGTAGATAAAAAAAAACCCTAAACAAAGCTTTACTTATATTTTAGATTTAAAAAAAAATTATAATTCAAAATCTGTCGATACAGATTTGGCATTTAGATAACTATATTTGTATTATTAATATAGTTAAGCATTTAAGTAGGTAATTGGAAAAAAAATAGTATTTAAAATTGTACTTAAATACATTACAAAAAAAGTATTCTTTACAACACTGAGTCTTGCACATACCCATAGACCCATACCTCACTAACAGTAGTGGTGTTAAAATATGGTAAACATTTGCCTCAAACATTGTTCCACTTTCTCTTTATTTCATTTTACATTACAGAAAATTTGTCTACAGACCACTTTGTCTAATTGGAAAAAAAACACTGTGGTAAAAATGGCTTTTAAACAAATAAGATATGACAAGAAACACTGTTTACAGCAGACACCTGTTTTACATAACATTAACAAATAGAACAAATAGAAGGTTTTACCAGTCTTAACAAATATTTAAAAATAATAAAATAGTGTTTGGTATCTGATTAACAAATACCACAATGTTGCAGATTGTAAAATAATTTTCAACGAATACTAATGAAAATTGTATAGGATATCTATAGGTATAGGTAGATACCTTGTTTGGATCAATGGCTGTCGTGCTGGTTGCCGAGTATCCATCAGATGCCATCATTGCAGTGATCGGTGTGACGACTTTCATCTGGATGGCCACGCTACAGCAATCAATGGAACTCTGCTGTCGACGCCGTTGACAATGCTGTATAATGAACTCCGCTACACGGCGACATGTGTCCCACCTGACGTCCAACACAACGCTACCATTGTCACCAGTTCGTTTCAGCGCCACCACAATATCACCTCGTCTCAGACCGGCGTGCTGAAAAAACAACTCTGTTAGATACCTGGTACCTATGCCAAAAACGAGGCCGGTAATTCGAAAAAAAATGAATAGTTTATTATTATACTTGTGCCTGGGAATTGGATCTGACATGTCCCACAGTGGCTGGTGGAACTGCAGCTGCAGTGCCACCGCCGTGACTGCGCAGCTCGAACCCAAACCACCTGTCTACGAGTTGTATCGGTTCCAAAGCAGTGTCGTCTTCGTCGTCGGCACCAACAGCAGCCACGATATCACCTGCAGAATGATGATGACGGCCACTGCAAACCACCTTGACCCATCGAGGTCGCGTGAACCGGTGCCGAGCCGAGAACACGGCTACAGGACCGAGCCCCGCGAACAAGTCGGCACGGCGTTCTTCCCGGTCGGCGGTCTCGTTAGGCTGTTCTCGCCTCTGATGGTGTCGGTCTGTCGTCGTGCCGTCATTGGTTTCGTTGTCATCGTCACCCGTGTCCGTGAAATCTGGTGCAATTGCCATTAACCGAAATTTTGTCCGAGCTACACAATTAAAATTATTACGTTCCGAATAAAAACTCAGAATCTTATTTATTATAAACTTAAAAGTCTATTTGTTAATTTATATAAATCTACAGTTTTATTCCGATTTTGATAAAAAAAATTTGTACACTTGACCTTCTAAAAAAAATATGAAATTACAGCAAATTTTTGGTCTCAAATTGGCTGTATTCAAATGTTAAAATGAGGCGACACAAAATAATGTAGTCTTCTACCTCTAAACTGCAGTTAAAACCCGTTATATTTAGTAGGTATATTCTTCAAAATGAAAGTATAAGCAGGTACGTCAAAATATTTAAGCTAAACCAAAAAAGGCGGATGAATTTCACGTGAACCCTTCATTATGAAACTATGTTCATTAATATAGTTTCATAAATTGTTTACCAAATTTGATTGTATTTATACACTTAACACAAATTGAAATACTATTTTAATTCGTGGCATATAGATATTTTAACAAAAACCTTCCGTTAACTACATGTAAAGCCCTCGATAAGAAAACAAAAATTAAAATTAAAGGTAGAAAAGTTGTGATATCAGAAAGGGGCTAAGTAATATCTTAAATTCATTAGTATAGAAATTGTTTACAACCGTTTGTATTTTATGAAATGCGATAATTTATATAAATAATTTAACTTAACTTGGGGGCTACTAATATTTAAGACTACAATACCAACATGAATATCTACATACCCATTTTATAATCTTATATAATAATTTATTAATATTACCATAACAATATTTAAGTACATACTATGAGTAGCCACCAAGCTAAGTTAAATTATTTCTTTTAAATTATCGCATTTCGTCAAATGCAAACAATTCTAAACAATTTTTATACTAATGAATTTAAGACATTAGGTACTTAACCCCTTTTTGATATCACAACTTTTCTAACTTGAGTTTTTTTTTTTCTTAGTGAGGGTTTTACACGTACTTGACGGAGGGGTTTTTTGGATATCACTCATTTATACTATATTTTTTTTTTATCGAGTAAAACATTATGGGGACAAAATATCTTTGTTGTTTTATGGATTTAATAAATGAATATATTATATTGAATGGTAACATTAATTGTCCACAATTCCTGACCCTAAAAGATATCACTGTATCGGTTTTATTTTAATTTTGAGTGTTTCTACCAGAGTTTTCTCATACATTATTATTGTAACATTCTTTTGTTTTTTTAATTTGTGACTTGTGTGTTATTATAAGTTGGCTTTTTTTTTTTTTTTTTTTAAAAAAACTGTCAATTAGCGTTATAAATACTATTAAAGTAGTTCGATCTGTTAAACTCAGCTTAATGATGTTTATTCATTGTTGATTTTAAATAAAAATAAAAGATAAAATATTATCGACAACACTCACGTCTGAAGAGCACACCTCGATCGACATCAAGACCGGGAATACCGGCTATCCCGGTCACGGTAAATTCCTCTTGGTCACCGTTGCCTGAACAGTGGTCTACGGCCACAGTGTCGTCGACACCGTCGTCGTCGGAAAAACAGTCATGACAGCTATTTGTCGCAGACACCGCCGGACCGTCATCGCTGCAACGTCGACGGCGACAGCAACAGTGAGTGTCGTCGTCACCGCCGCCGGCGGTACCATCATATTCATTGTCGTTACGCCGGTGCAACAGCAACAGCCGTACAGTTCGTTGCCGTTCCCTGTCCAACGCGCCGGCCAATAATCCACCGCCGCCAGCGGCATTCCCCTCGGCTTTCGTCCGGAGCTGTCGGCACAGACGTTGTGCGCGAGCAGCCCGATCATGAGCCGCCGCCGCTGCCTCGAGCAACAGAGTACCTAAAGCAACATAACACTCCGTGTTATTTAGCGTCATGATATCTTGTAGGTATTCAATATAAATGGCCGGGATATGCAGATTAGATTTTTCCATCGGGTCTCCATTAAGGTAACAAAACAATCATCAGGTTAACAGTTTCGTGTCCCCGTTCCCTTTAGGTGACTGTGACCTGGCCCTATGTGTAGATTGTAGGGTTTTTTTTAAGTACCAAGTTGTTTGCAACGCCGCTGCTGCCGCACCGTGGCCGATGTAGTTTCGTCGTCGTCGGTTAGCTCCAAACCCACAGCCGCCGTGGCGGTCGTCAACTCCGTCAATAGTTCGTCGGCCTCAGTTTCGTCGTCGGCATAGCGATCCCTGTGCCGGCGGTGATGCCGGTGGTCGGTAGAACAGCGGTAGTATGGAAGAAGGGCGCACGCCGCATAACGATACGCCAGCGCGGCGTAGTGTCTGTCCTTGATACGGCATACGGAAACCCAGACATCGGGCAGCACAGTCACGGTGCCGCCACTACCTTGCTCGATGCCGCCGTTTTCTTTTCCACCCCGTGGGCCACTGTCGTCGGGGATACAGCTGCTGTACACCACTTCAGCGTACATTCGCGACACCTTTAGAAAAAACAATAACGACATTATAGCTAGTTTTATAGAGACACGAAGTGTGATCAAAAAGTGCCGAGACTGTTTGAATTGTGCGCTAACGTTGCGTCTAAAAACATTAAAATTTATATCTCTGGCATCTATGGTCAAAGTTCACATCTGTTTTTGTAAAATATGATTTTCATGCGTTTTTGCGATTTTGAAATGGATCCAAAAACAGCTTTTTGGGAAGGTTGGAGAGAATTTATTAAGTTTATCTATATATATATATTAAGTATTAACGTATCTATGTTAAAATCTTATTACCAGGCGTAAATTCAATAAAAAAATAAAAAATAAGTACACAAAAAGTAAATTAGGCATGGATTGTAGACAAAATGAGAGAAACAGTCAGATGATTTGGGCATGTCACGGGAAGAGAAAAAACCGAAGCAAAAATAATTGCAATCAAAATAAATGTAGAAAGATATAAAAGGAGAGAAAAACCAAATAAAAGGTGCGCGCCTCCATCATTAAAAATGATGAAGAAAGACGTACGGTATATGCGAGGCAGAAAATCGGGTCAATCGGTGTTCGATCCCAAATATTTGGGATGAAGGCGAAGGAAAAGAATGTGACGAGTGGCAGTAAAATTTGTTTGAGAAATGTTGAGAAAATCGAATGTCGAGGATCGAAAACAAATTCAAATTTAGGTTTGCCAAGAATGTTCAGGTATGGTAAATACCAAAAAAATAATTTTTTTAATATGTTGTCACAATTATTAACGTAGTTATCAAAATGGGAAAAAAAAAATCCTCGATAAGATCGTTAAATTACTCATAATTTGGATTCATTAGAAAACCAACACACGGAAAAATATTTAAAAAAAAAAAAAACATCCGTTACATCTAAACTAAGAAGGTTATAGAGAACCAGCATAAACATATGTGCTCAGGCCGATGATATTAATCCTACTGTTCTGCGGTGCTCCGTTGGTGCCCAATACATACGGTCTGGGTACTTTTTTCCGGTCGTAATTCACTAAATATAAAACTATAGTGTGCGGCATCGTGTAAGTACTCACGTGGGCAGCCTCGCGGGCCAACTCCGTCCATGAAGGTGTGTGCGTTGTCACGTCGTTCATCCCGCTCCCGCCACTCAAAGTTGTAGCCGCCGATGTTCGCCGATATCTCGTCGTAGGCTCGAGTACACCGCGACCACGGCGCTCGCCACTTTGCGATGACGTTTCGACGGTGGAATCGATCGAAATTTGCGGTCGACGACCTCCTTCTTCGGTTTCGTCGCCGCTATGATAAAGACGGCAACGGTGTCGGATGGTAGCCGAGAGGCGCCATTGCAATTTCTCGAAAATGCACTCGTACGCTTGAGCCTTTGAACGAACACAGTCCCCGCGTTAAATTATAATAATTATTACGACAGAATTCAACCATAAAAAAGAGAGCTGATGTTGGGGACGGGTTCACCATTGTTGCAGGTGGGAAATCGGGATGGGTACAATAAAGTTATTTAAATGTATACCTGTAACCAATGATAAATCATTGCTAACGTAATGTATACGATTTTTGTAAAAATTATAAATCTAACCTTGACCGATTGGTATACTGGGATGAATCTCTAGGGTTGACACTTAATATCTCTAAATGTATTTAGATGTCTTACTTTCGTATCGGCAATCTAATTATTGTCGATTACACCATTCATGATATTCCAATTACCTCTTCTAACTTTATTCGAGACCTAGGTTTTTATTTTTCTTCAAACCTTTCCCCCAAATTGCATATTCAGGAGATTTGTTGTAAAATCCTTGGATTCATCCGATGGATTTAATCCGAGTTCAAATTTGATTGTGCGTTAAAAATCCTTTATTGCTCTTTAGTCCGACCTATCCTGGAATATGAATCCATCCTTTGGCACCCACATTCATCTATATATACCATAGCGATTAAAAGGATTAAACGAAAATTCCAGTCATTTTCTGCTTACTTTTTAAAGGTTCCTTGTCTTCCACATAATTATGAACCCATTCGCAAAGCTTTAAATTTACCCAACCTTGCTGATCGTAAGAGATCTGCGAACTTATAATTTCTATCTAAACTTTTATCTAATTTAATCGACTGTCCTGCACTTCTTTCCCAAATCAATTTTTAAGTTCCATCTCGTAATACTAGATTTACTTGTTTCTTTGTTAATCCATTTTCCACTTCTAATTATACACTAAACTCCCCACTCTACGGTCTTAAGCGTCCTGTTAATGAGGATCCCGCTTTTAAAATCCATAAATTATTTTTCAACTGGAGTTTTTATTTATTAATTTAATATTTTTTTCACTATTATTATTATTATTCTAACTAAATATCTGTAATTTTTTTTTTTTTGTATTATCATATTTATATATTTATCACTATACAAATATTTACCATCATGACAGCGTACAGGACACCGGTAGCTCGCAAGTCAGCGGCACGGGCTGGCGCATTGGCAAACGTGTCGCCAATGTGCCGATAGGCTCCGGCCGCCCGCAGGAAGCACTGGGCAGCGACCGTGGCCCCGTCTGTCGTCTCCGATTCCGTGGATGTGTACAGAGAACCGGTCGATCTTCTGGCACCACCGGCAGTCTCTTGATCATAGTCCCTGATGCCACCGATACATCGGCGGTCATGTTTGGCGCCCATCTGCGTGTGCACGGCGGCCACATTGAACAGAACGCATGCTTGCTCAAAACGAACAGTACGTTGGCCGCAAGATGGAACGGGGCCGCCAAACGAATCGTACCTTTTCAACAAAAACGGGACTAAGTCGTATTGAAAATACGATATTTATTCTTTTAGAATTTTTTTTTATCTATAGACAACTTTTCTACCAGCAATTTTGCTCCGATTTACAATGATAGCCTTTTTTTTTGAAAGGAAAGGCACTTAAAGGAGGTCATTTTTCGATTTTCCCAAGAGTTTTACCAGCAAACCCGAAGAAAAATGAAAAAATCGGGTCAATATATTAAACAGATATTATTAAAGAAAATATATAATATGCCTATTACATTATTTTACTATAATATGTCATATATATATATATTGTTGACAAAGCATCACTATCAACTGAACTCCGCTCTGAATCGTTTTTTCGTAAGCAATTTCTTCTGCCATTAACCATCTAATATAATAATTTGTTAACAACCAAGAAATATATCCAAAATTAATTAATATGAATCTCATCGATTAACGATGATTCTTTTCCGTATAAACTATGACTGCGATATCACGATAACTGCAGCAATTATATGATTTATTTCAGAGTAATATTATGTAAATATGTATAATCAGGACTGTATTTAAGATTTTGGCACCCATTATTAACCATAATTAACACGCCGCGCGCCATACCGCCACATAAATGATATTCCACTACTCTCCTCCTAACCAAACTTAAAAGTGGAACATCTCGTCAACGGATTGACGGAAATCGAAAACTTAAACACCAAAATTTATTTCAATTAATACTCCATCTATTTATGTAATTTTTAATATATGTTGCAATTAAAAAATTAAAAGTATATAGTGTTTTACCCCCCAAAAATAAGGGTAACGAAAAATAACATAAATAAACAATTGTAGAGCAGCTTTTTTTAAATTTTCTAGAAAACAAATTGCAAATAAAGTTAATACTTTCCGAAATAATGAGTGTCTTATGTTACATTAATCTCTTGAAACTTTTTTTATTCTCCGTGAAAATTTAACGCCCCCTAACATATACCAGGGAAGGGCTATTGCCCCCCGCCCCCGAAAAACCTCTTTAATATGGTCCTGTGTATAACTATTGTATTTTATGCAAGTTTAAATTAGGTACCATTCGAAATAGATGGCCGGTGGCGGAGACGAAAACGACGACGACGCCGCCGTATCAGTGACAGCTGCGTGCTGGTGCTGCTTATTATTGTGACGATAATGATAGTCCTGTTGCTGATTCTGGCGATTGTGATGATAATGCCGTGATGCTGTCGTCATCAATGTCGCGGTTGAAGACGGCGGGAAAAACCTACGGTCCACGTAATACAACTGTCGGTAGTACCGGAGCAGAAGTCGGACGCCGTCAGCGTCTCGGCTGGGCGTTTGGGTGTCCTGTGAATACGCGTAAGTACTAATTAGCATACAGCATGAATAATTACACACAGAATTTAATCTGTAATATTTATGTATATTTTTTTTAAGTCATTGTTTTCCGCCAAATGTATTTCTTTCTACCTAAATATAATTTGAGAACTAAATAGTTACCCAAGAACCATCAATTAAGGCGATTCTCACTGACTCCCAAAAATTGTTTTAGATTCTGAGCGGAGCGAGGCGTGTATACGTTTTACAATGAAGTTGTTTTTTTTTTTTTTTTATTTTCTGTGAACAACTTTTCTACCAGAAATTTTGCTCCGATTTTCAAATGTAACACTTTTCCTGAAAGGGAATTTTATCTGAGTGGGTCGTTAGGAACGTCAATTTTTTATTGTCCATGTTATTTTCATATAATTTGGAAATACTGGGATAATATTATGTGCTTTTTATTTTGCCTTTATTTACCATTAGCCGCATTGGTCTACTTTTCCGTATAAGTAATTTTGCTAATGTCTTATTCTCCTCTTATGTTTGCCAATGAATGTAATATCATCTGTGCATGTTATTAAATTGATATTTTTATTTAGTAGTATAATTCCTACATAGGTGCTAAGCAGTCATCCAACCACTGATTCTAATGCATTGTACAAAAACATTAGAGACAACGCGTCTACCTGTATTAATACAGTTTTAACATTGAATTTTTTGATACGTGATCATTGAACATTACTGTTCATTTTGAGTTCTGTATACACGATCAAATAAATTGAATTAATTTTATAGGGATTCCTAGTTATTCTAGTTAATCAACTATTATTACATACACGCATTCAAAATTAGTTGTTGGTTTGAAGTATTATTATTACTATTTGTTAATTTAAATAGTGGTAGATTCCTTTATAAATACTAAACTTACGTTAAAAATATAATATTTTGTTTCTTATGCACCAAAAATAAAAAAAAATAATAATAATAATTGTTACGTCCTTTCAGATTCTGAGTAGAGCGAAGATGCTTATAGTTTTACAAAGATGGTTATTTATTTTTTTAGCAGCTTTTCTGAAAGCGTGGAGAGATATTATAGAGAAGTCAATTTTCAATTTTCTTAGAAGTTTTCTCATCAAATTTGAAAAACCGAAAAAAAACGGAAGAAAAATGGGAAAATGTAAGAAATGTAAGTATTATTGTTAAAATATATTACGATATTTTTTTCCTATGAACAACTTTTCTATCAGAAATTTGACTTCAATTTAAAATGATAGCAATGTTTCTAAAAGTAAATCTGACTGAGGAGATACTTTAGAAAAGTAATTTTTAAATTTTCTCAAGAGTTTTCTCATCAAATTTGAAAAACCAAAAAAAACGGGATAATATACGAAATATATTACTAAATTGCGATTTTTTTTTTTCTGTACACAACTTTTCAATTAGCAATTTTGCTCAAACTTATAATGATAGCAATGTTTCTTAAAAGAAATTTCATTAGAGAGTTACTTTATAGAGGTCAATTTTCCCAAGAGTTTTTCAGGCAAATATGAAAAAAACGGGATAAAACATAGGAAAACCGGGAAAAACGTATGAAAACTGGGAAAATCGGTACAATATAAAAAAATATTAAAAAAAATATAGAAAGCCTATTTAATTATTTTACTCTAATATGACATATATTTTATTGACAAAGCATCACTATCAACTGAACTCCGCTCTGAATCGTTTTTTCGTAAACATTGGTTTATCGTTTCCTATGGGTATACATTAAATTATCTATAACAGTGGCTGCACCTGTCTCCATCATTCTAGAACGTATTTTTTAAAAACGTATGCGGTAAACAGTTTTATTTTTTATAATCTAAAATATTAAAATTTACCATAATTATAACTATTAAGGAGTTCTGAAACAATAATAATATGCATCGAAATAGATTTGGTGGAAACTAAAATCAAACCTTTTTACATTTTGGCAGAAATAAAAATCATGGTTTTTGGTGGGAATTTTGTTGCATACCCAATTGTATAATACACTTTAAATGTTAAAGTTTTAAACCCTTTAAAACAACTGAACGGATAATAAAAAACAATAATGTATGAAGTAATACCTATATATATATATATAAAAAAAAAGAGGACTACCTATTGTAGGAAGTTTAACATTATAAACCAAAAGCCCATGTGACAGATCACACCGTATCTGACATGGGAAATTTTTGGTTATTATTTCAACATCCATTTGAGGGAAAATGTTTTGTTTGAGGAGGAAGCTTATACTCGCCTAGCCCCCTCGCATATAATACGCAATATTATGATACATGATGTCTTAAACTTACCAGCCGAAGCTGCGTCAGTTCGTCAACAGCTTCGCGTAAAGACAACGAACGTCGCCGACGTATACCACAGTTTCCGTCGCTTTCACCGTCGCTAAAGGCACCTTCGCCATCGACCGACTCTCCCGGTGTTGCCGACAAGTCCACTCCATAGTGTTGTCCAATAAACCGCTACACTCGAAATCACGCATAATTATTATAACGTTACTATTGTAGTTGTAATATTTCAGTTACCAGCGCGACCGGCTTACCTCGAGCGGCGGACCGAAATCTATGGGCCTCGTGTCTTTCAGCGGCACGGCTATCATGGGCATTTGCTGCCGGCGGCGTCGTTGTCCCCGACTGCTGGCCGTCACTCCGTCCGTTCTGGCTGAGACGACGTTGCCGCTGTAGTTTTTTATATCCGCGTCGGCGTCATCGTCGTCGTCGTCGTCGTGGTCGTCGTCATCGTCGTCCCGGTGCTGATACACGTCCACCGAACCGTTGAGCTCGGCCAACTCGTCGGCTAGCAATCGAACGTTGGACTCGAGGAAACTGAGCTCCAATGCCACCGTTTGCCTTATGAGCTTTCGATTTTTGTTTTTGTGTCGACCGACGCCGCCGACGCCGCCGCTATCACCACCACCGCCGTCCTTGGTGGTAGCCCTGTATAATAATAGACGACAATATTAAATTACTATAATATTATAATTTTGGACGTGTTTTCGACGATAAAGATTTGATCGGCTTGGTTCTAGGCACTACAGTTTAACAAACATACTGTTTTGGCGATAATTATATAATAATTGCGTGTTGAAATATCGTTTGAAAACTAAATGCAGTTTTCGACAACCATATAACCGGAATCAGCAAACAATTAAAAACAACGCTTACCATCTTCGATAACTGGTTAATGGTTGTCTATTGGTAAAATATTGTATAGTAAATAAAGCGTTTTTAGCGATATTGTAACCAAGTAATAAGTACCTAGCAAACAACGGCAAACCGTACACCGAAAACTGCAGCATTGCCAATACACGTCTTTTGTTATACGCATTTAGTTATAATAAAATTTTGTTTAATAGAAACAAATAAAATACACACCGCAATAAGTTCTCCGCGCCCTCCCGTAACCGCAACTCGCGGTCCATTTGTCGGTTCAGAGCGGACCGGGCCCGCTGTAACTTTGCCCGACATGTGGCCGCTTTCGGATCGGTTCCCTGTGAAAATAAATTATCGACACATATTGCCATTATTATATCAAATTACACGTAATTGAATACTTTATACATACATATATATATAGGTATTAAGTAACTTATATATTATAGAGTTTGATGCAAACCGGTCGACGGCAAATGATGTAGTAATAGTCACAGAAACGGGAGGGGGGGATAAAATGACAAACATACATATTTTGCTGAATCCACGATTATATTATGACATATTTTTTTTTAGAGTTATGAGCGCAGCGACCAAATGTAATTGTTTCAATATAATAAGTGCATTTTTTTAACTACATAAAAGCTTTTTTGTAGCATTTTGGAATTTTTTTTTATTTTTCTTGTAGTTTTTATAGGTTACAATTGGAAAAGCAGAAAACATGGAAAAAAATGGCAAATTTACAGACATACAAGTTTTATTATTAGCTTTTTCTAAACGTGTTAAAAATCCCTAAATATTCTGGCGATTTTTGAATTATTTATAAGCATTTAACATTTTCGACGTTTCTTTTTTATACTTGATTTTATGTGGATGAAATTGTTGTAATGGCCAAATAGAAATGTTTAAAAATTTAACATATTATAGTTCATTTTAAATCGTTAAAAAAAAAAAATGATCGTATAATTTAGTGGTTTTTTTTTTATAAGCATTTTGAGTTAAAATGTTGTCAAAAATCGTAAATAACATATTATTTCAAAACAAATACGTATAAGTGTATAACTATACTTTTCTCAAAATTAAATTTCATTACCAATGATTTATCGTTACGCACAGGTATAAAATTAGACAATTCTATGATTATTTGTATTCTACAATCAAAACGTTTCACCAAAAACAGAGACCATCTATGGTGCGAAGTATAGGTCCGCTTTTTTTTTTTTTAATATAATAATACCTATAAGTCTCCAAACTAGATAATATTTATCAATTTATATTAATTATATTAATATAAATTACATTATAAATACGATTATATTAATTATATGTATTATTGTTTATTTACTGCGATATCGCAAGTTTTACAGGTTTGACTTTTAATTTACGCATTAAAATAAGTATATATTAAATAGGTGAGTATTTGAGATACATCAAAAATATTATTTGAATAATATTTATTGATGTATCGGATGAGTTCAGATTTAACGTCTGTACAGTTGTTATAATATTATGTATGTACGCAGTATCATAGCCAGAAATAAATTTCAGAAGGCATATAGATAATTTGTATATTACTTATTGTTTTTTAAAGCGAAATAAAATACACCAAAATGACCAATAAAACAAGAATAATCGGGTTAAGGGTTCGTGTTCCGGTGCACCCAATTATAGCTATTGCGGCACTGGACATTCTATCATCATATAGCGGATTGAAAAATCTTCTCCAAACCTTCTTCCCTCCGCCCACCCACGAAAAAAAAAATAAATGCTCTTATTTTGGACACCCGAAAAACATACTTTACAAAAACAACGGTTATTACCCATACTAAAACTAACAAGATTATAATATGGTATCTAACACGAAACAGATGTGCTCAGGAAAATATAATCACAGAAGCCTGCAGTGATATCAATCCTCCGACACTCCGATGGCGCGAAATTATTCGAACGGTCCCGGTACTACTCCACACCTCGTACGTGATATCATTATTTGTTATATTTATATAGTATACCCGCTCTTATACATCTTTATACTCGTATGTGTCTGTACAAAATAAAAACGCCAATTTTAATAGGTATAATAATAAAGAGGTTTTGTACTACAACTTGTACAGCGGTCGCGCGCTTACATTCGCGACCGAGTTTGGTGTGTACAGATTTTCTAGTAGTTTTTATTGCGTTATTATGCTATATTCCTTATAGAAGTGGTAACGGCAGCGGTAGGTATAATAATTTTCGGGCAGACCGTTATGCGCGCAGTTACACACGACTTCAGAGCACGGGGGAATCCGACTGAGGCGGGGACGGGGAGAAGAGTACATTGCATTTTATGGTATACATCTATACGAACAAATATTGAAATACACAATCATATATATATATATATATATACACAAGTGTACCGGTACGAATATACTTGGCATTTAAAAACCAAACTAGACAGTAAACGTATCAAAACTAACGGAGTTGCATATTACCATACCTACAGCAACAGATTTCCGTTGCATTCTTATTGCCGCGGACGCGCAAAAATCCGGTCCAAAAATACAATGTGGCAATATTATGAATTAACAAATGGTCAGAAACGGGGAACTTAATCTTTTAAATGGTAGATAAGTATAGGTATTACCCACCTTTATATTATTTATCGAATTTGGTTAAATATTAATGGAGAAAAAGGGTTTCTACTCAAACGTGACTTGGAGAAATTATTTACATATTATGAAATTTATGAACGACCGCGGTGGCGGTAATGATTTTGTACCGAGGCTGATTTTTTTGTTTTTCTTTTTTTTATTGTTGTTGTTTATAATAATAATAGTTACATTATTTATGTGATTCTGAGTGAGTATAGGAAGGAATATTATTGGTTTTACTGTTTTTTTTATTTCCCGTCGGTAAACAAATTGTCTACTACAAAATGTGTTCGTTTTAAACGTAATATCTTCTCGCAAAGAAAATTGTGCTCACTTGGTGTATTAGGATGTCATTTTTGATTTCCCATGTACTTTTCTTAATTATATTAGGGAAAAAGTCGTCCTAGGATAATGGGGTCGGGTGCAGCCACTGTTATAAATCATTTAATATACACCTGTAAGCAACGATAAACCATTGCTAACGAAAAAACGATTCTGAGCGAAGTTCAGTTGATAGTGCTGCTTTGTCAACAATATATATGTCATATTATGGTAAAATTCCAAAATTAAAATGGATCCCGTTTTTCTCACGTTTTTTTTGGTTCATAATTTTTGAGAAACCTTAAGAAAATCGAAAAATAATCTCTAATGTACCTCTCCAGTAAAATTTCCTTTTAGAAAAATTGTTATCATTATAAGTTGGACCAAAATTACTGATAGAAAAATTTTCCCCAGGAAAAAATAAGGCCATAATATTTTTAGTTAATACCTAAATTTCTTACATTTTCCCGTTTTTCCTCGGTTGTTTTTTTTCGGTTTTTTGTATTTGATGAGATAACTCTTGAAAAAATCGAAAAATGTCCTCCTTAAAGTACTTCACCATATCGATTTCTTTCAGAAATAAAAAGGTGCTATACATACAAATGGGAGCAAAATCTCTGGTAGAAAAGTTGTCCACTGGACAAATAAAAAATAAAAATAAACATCTTTGTAAAACCATTAGCTTCTTCGCTCCACTCAGAATCTAAAACGTAAGAAAACTGAGAAAATATACACAACAACGGTTTCGATTATTTTCGATTTTATTTTTTTATTGTAATTCAATTTAAAATAATCGTATAAACCTGACATTTTCACAAAATAGATACCTATATTAGCCCTTTCTAGACCGACTCTAATTTAAAAAATATTCTATCCATTTTTGAGCTTATTTTATAGCTAATTTTTTAGTCTAAAATTGTTTTGGGCCGAACAGAAATGCTTAACAATTTAACACGGAGTCAATCATAAGTTATACTTGTATAGTGGAATATAAATTGTGCGTAATGAAGTAGTTTATTTTTTTACAAGCATTTTAATTTCAAATTTTAATGAAAATTATAAAAATAACGAAATTTCAAAACACGATTAACCGAACATCGCCCATGATCGTTTTCCAATGATTTATCAATGGATATCTCTAAATATTCTACCTTTATTATTTTATATAAATTTATAGGTAATATAATGCAATACTACGTAGTGACATAGTGACATTAACATTAGAGGGAAACTGCAGGTCATGGGAGAATACATACTTCTCATGATTTACAACGAAATAATGGTGTAGATCCGAGGGAGTAAGATGATTGAAGTAATCACGGAGGCTCTCTTTAAATTTAAAAAAAATACTAGCTTTTTTCAATAATCACGGTAAAAAATCCATTTTATTATTTTCGATTAGGTAATCATCTTTTCTCCCTCAAGAACTTTTAGATGCACCCCTGTCTATAATATAATAATAAATTTAAGCTAAGTAGGTACTATTATATCTTTAATCCCAGGGAAGAAAGGCCCATGTCAATTGTGAATTATTTTCAGTGCAAGCTAATTATACTTAAAAAAAATGCTAAATAACACAATGACATAATTACGAAATGGCTAAATTACTAAATGGACTGACCTAAATATAGACGTTCTAAATGGCTCTAGTCATTTAATTATATGACTATGCTTTTCTCCCAGTACATCATTGTGACTTCAGATATTTTAATTTTCAGTATGACATGTATTAGAATATATAACATACATTTAAGCGATTTAGACTATAAATAAATGGTAATAAAATTACATAACACTTTTAAAAAATTAACTTTAGCTCTTCTTCTTTGTAACCAAAGATATTGTAACAGTCCAATACTGTAGAATACGATTAAAATGTGACCGGATATCAATATTAGGTATATGCATGATGATAGCTGATACTGTGCACGGTGAAGCTATGACGAAGACGTATCCTTCTTATTGTGTAAGAGAAGAAAAGTAAAGTGGGTACTACTGATAATGCTCCACTACTATTTTAAAAATCAAAAGTGGGCAGCGGAGTGGGGATGGTTTTACCCCCAAAATAAAGGTGACAAAAAAACGGAAGTGCAACATTTTAATTTCTTAAATTTTCAAAAAATAAAAAATTCCGAAAAATGTTAATACTTTCCAAAATAATGAATGTTTCATCGAGGATTACCACACAGGTTTTTGGGGTTGACTGGGAGATCGTCAATAATCCGATTGTCAATTATCGAAAAAAAAACCTGTTATTATACCCACTCTCGTAATATAGGTCCAAAAAAATAATTTTAAATTAGAACAAATGACTTTTGACGAATCTAGTGTTTTAATATACACTCACCTATGTACGAGTATACTATTCAGTTTTCAAATGAATGAAACAAGGAAAAAATAATAGGTACCTATTTCAATTTGGAACATTGTGCAGCAGACTTATCTACAGCAATATTATGCCTTCAATATTATCTAACTGAAACTTTTTTTCACCGAACGGAACTTAACATTCGATAATAATAGTCTCAAAGCACAATCGAATGATTATCTCAAAACGAAAAATAAGGGACTGCTATACTCTTTTTTCCCCCGTATACTTCAAATGTATAGACAAATGATGTCAAACATTACAATACCGTTTAAATTTGTTGTTTTTTTTTTTGTACATATTACAAATCGACCCAAATCTCTATAGGTGAACACTGAACACCTATCTAGCTGTACCTATACCTGTAGCTGTATAGTTTTTAGTTGTTAAATATTTAGTTTATAGAGCATACCCAGTACTATAATATAATTTATAGGTATTATGCTGACCTTTGCGATTGCTCGATTCTGAGCCCTCATCACTGCACTGTTGGCCGCCATTATCTACCGTGTATAGTGTCTCTCACGCCGCCGCCAGTGATCTTCCAACAAAAACGACACTCGTTCGTCTATGATGCGGTCGTAACGCTAAGCATAAACCGTACTGCGCGGCAAACGAACATAGTAATAATAATAATAATAATAACAATAATAGTATTGGTATTATTGGTATGCGGTAGTCGCGATTACCGCGGTATACGCGTACGTCGTTCTAGTCGAACGCCAACCAGTACAACGACAAGACTGTTCGGTCGGTCGGTGTGCGTGCGTACGCGTTCGGCCGTTCTTTTTCAGCCCCTTCCCCGCGTCCCCGCCTATAATTATACTTGTATACACATTCGAGTATTATTGTTATACATGTAGTTAGGTAGGTATCTATATACATGTATAGTAAAAAAAACAAAAATACTCTCCGAGGACGACCGCGGCGAGATTGCGTCGTTGAAATTACCGCGGCAACGGTGGAAGTCTCTAATAGGCGATGCGAAGTGAAGGGGTACGTCGTCGCCGGTGAGAGTATCCGCGGCTAGACGACTACCTGAAATATTATTTTATTTAGGGAACGATACGATATGGAAGGGGCTGACCGGTTAACCGGGTATCCGTGTAGTTTCCGACGCCATTCTTTGTCGTTGGTATCGTCGTCATCATCGTTACCGTTTAATCATCGTCATCGTCATCCGTCATACCGCAGCGTGTGGCGTTTATACGTGTTTATACGAACGGCGGCGACGAGCCACCGATAAAAAAACACACACCTGCAGCAGCGCTCGTCAACGATTTCTGTTTTTCGTATTATTATACGACAATGGTCATGAACCTCTACAAACAATACGAATTTATAAAAGCCAGATGCAGTGGAGACGTCATATGCGGAATGCAGTGGTATGCAGCAAATGCATCCCATGGATTTTTTGTTTAGATTCTTACAATGATGTTTATTTTTTTTTTTTATGTGAACATTTTTCTACCAGAAAGTATACTCCGATTATTAAGTATAGCACCTTTTCTGGAAGAAAATGTTCTCTGGGTGGTACATTAGAGAGGTCATTTTTTGAAATTATCATCAATATTTGAGATAATGAGGAAAACCTTGTTCTTTAGGTTAAAAAAGATAGAATGATTAAAAAAACGTCCTAGGATAATGGAGATGGGTGCAGCAACTGTTATAGGTAATTTAGTGTATGAAAATTACTGACGATAAAACGTTTTTGAGCGGAGTTCAGTTGATAGTGATGCTTTGTCAACAATATATATGCGACATAATAGTAAAATAATTAAATAGGCTTTATATACTTTCTTTAATAATATTTGTTTAACGTTGTACCGATTTTCCCGGTTTTCCTAATTTTCCGGTTTTTCACATTTGCTGGGAAAACTAAGAAAATTGAAAAATTACCTCTCTAAAGAACCTCCCCGGTGAAATTTTTTTTAGAAAAATTGCTATCATTATAAGTCTGGGCAATAATTGCTGATAGAAAAGTTTTTTACAGAAAAAAAAAAACGTATTATATTATGACTAATACCTATATTTCTTCATTTTCTCATTTTTAAAATTTTTTTTTTGGTTTTTTTGGTTTTTCAAATGTGATGAGATAACTCCTGAGAAAATCGAAAAATTACCTCTCCAAAGTACCTCTCCGTGCTGATTTTCTTCCAAAAAAACTGCTTAAAAAAAATAAATTAAAATAAACATCCTTGTAAAACCATAAGCTTCTTCGCTCCACTCAGAATCTAAAATAAGGTTGCGGATTTTGTTTATTTTTTGTTATATTAAATTTTTATTATTTTTAAATTTTTTTTGAACAATCATTGTTGTTATGAAAACGCACATTATACTTTAATATGACATATATATTGTTGACAAATGCCTCCCTATCAACTGAATTCGGTTCAGAATCGTTTTTTTTTTGTTAACAATGGTTTATCGTTGCTTACAGATGATACACATTGAATTCCCTTCTGTATCCTACCTTCTAAACTTCCCACCAACAACAGTGGCTACACCCACGTGCGAAGTTGCCCGTACTTTTTTTAACTCATAAAATGTGTAGATGTAGTTAATTTCATATAATTTATATTCTAAAACCCTCATTTTGTATTTTTACAAAAATGTTTTGTTATCACTTATAATTTTAACTGTATCAGAAGACACAAACAAACGTTATAAATAATTTTCATTTAATGTACTATAAAATATATACTTATATATTTATGCATTTTATAATACTGTTGTTTTAGAATATGTGCAAAGCGAGGAATATATTGGTTTTAAAATGATGTTTATTTTTTTTTTCCTGAACAGCTTTTCTACCAACAATTTTACTCCGATTTACAATGATAGGAATTTTTATAAAAGGAATTATGATTAATGGTACTTGAGAGAGGTCATTTTTTGATTTTCTCGCAAGTTTTCCCGATAAATATAAAAACCGAGAAAACACACGAAGAAAAAACGGAAAAATGTACGAAATGTAGGTATTAGTAAAAAATATTATAGCCTTTTTTTTCCGGTGAACAACTGGTCATCAAATAGTAACAACCACTACCTATTTATGATTTTGTTTTATCTTATTATGTTTATTATTGGTACTATACATAATTATATATATTATTTATTCTCAAAATAAACTTATTAAGTAGGTAATTTGTGTATATTTTAGTTTAATATAAAATAAATAAATAATCAATATTGAAATTAATTTGAAGTACGTTTTAGATTCTGAGTGGAGCGAGGCAGTGGCGTATTTTCAAATTGTTTGTGGGGAGGAGGGGCTAAAACTTTTCTAAAAAAAAAGTGATTTTATAATATTATGAATTCCGAGATTTGATTCGTAATAACCAAATCACCCTGTATAAATCAATACTTTTCTCTATACCTTCGTAGGGTAGCAAGTCTTTTGAACCGTATTTTTTCTTCTAGGAAGGGTCTAAACCCGGACACCCCCTCTCCCCAAAAATACGACACTGGAGCGTGGAATTTATTAGTTTTACAATGAGTTTTTTTTTTTTTTTTTATCTGTGAAAAAGTTTTCTACCAGAAATCTTACTCCAAATTACAAGTGTAGTACTTTTTCTGAAAGGAAATCTGACTGGAAAGATACTTTAGGGAGGTGTTTTTGTTTTGTTTTTCCCAATAGATTGGAAAAACCAGAAAAACGTAGAAAAAACGGAAAAATAGATAAATAATTAAACAAATATTATTGAAAAAAATATATAATGCATACTCGTGTAATTGTTTTACCATTATTTTACAAAAATATTTTTGACAAAGCAACACTATCTACCGTGCTCCCTTCAGAATCGCTTTTTCGTTAACAATGGTTAAATTTTTGCTTACAGATATACATACAATTATCTATAACAGTGGCTACATCCGTCTCTATTATCCTAGGACAGCTTTTTGAATTGTGTATTATACATTTGAATATATAATGATTGAAAAATAGAGTAATGTATGGAAATACGGATAATATGCAATTCAAATATAAATAAATAATATGACAGAAGAATAGGGTGATAATTGTTCTAAATGTGTCTATTCATTTTAGATCTGAGCGGAACGAAAAATGTTTACTAGTTCTACTCGTACAACGATGTTAATTTTTTAATTTTTTTTTTTTTTTTTTGTGAACAACTATTCTACCAGAAATTTTGCACCAATTTATAATTATGCTTTTCTGTAAGGAAATTTTATTTAAGTGGTAATTTTTTTGATTTTGTGGTTTTTAAAAGTGGTTTTCTTAATAAACTGTAAAAACGTAGGAATAAGTTTAGGTTACGAAATTTATTATTTTCAGTTATGTTTTTTTACTGTGATTCACTTAAAAATATTCATATAGACTTGAAATTTGGACAGAACACATATTTTTCTTTTGTAAATGTAGTAAAATTTTCAAAACATTTTGCACATTAGCCGTTTTCGAGTTATTTACAGACATTTAAATTTTGCGAGTTTCTTTACGTTCCCTATAATAAAATTGTTTGACTATACATAAATGATCGCAAATTAAACCAAAAAATCATTATAAGTCGTATTTTGTAGTAAAAAAAAAAAATAAAAACTATACGTAAGTGTAATGTAGATTTTTTTTTATAAGTTTTAAAATCTAATTTTGACAAAAATCGTAAATACATATATTACATAAATTTAAAACATGACGTGTAATCAAACACTGTGGCACTTTCATAGTTCCTGGCATCAATAATCAAGGTATATGTTTTACCTGCTGGGTTCCGTGTATTATCTTACATTCTCCCAGCAAAACATTTAGATCTTGGACCTATTAAATATTATATTCATATATTTTATTTTATTTTTTTAGAGGGATGATATAATATAAAGGTCGTCCCGACAAATTAATACTCGTTCAAAATAATAATTTATTCCTCGCTTGATTATCATACTGTGTCTTTGTATTATGATTTTTTTTTCTTTATCGTTGAATGGTAATTTAAGCTAAAAGCTTAAACATGTTCCTATTGATAACATATGATATGTATAATGTATGGTATCGATATCACCATGGTGCCGAATCGCTACTGTGTTTATTATGTCTATAGTTTATAATAATCCGTATTAGAGAGATCCAAGAATACTTGGTCTTAATACCTTACGTTTGAGATTTGAATACAAATTTGAATTTAGAGAATAGAAAATTGTAAATTTAATTTAAAATTTAAAATATCGTCAATGATTTGGTTTATTGTTGATATAATTGTTAATCATAATATATTTTGAGTTAATTAATTAATTCGGAACTATCGAATAAATTCGAAATATTCAGTACTATCAAATATTTTAGAACTATTCAAATATTTGAAATAGTACTACTTGATTAGTAATATTTACTATATTTACTATTAATTAGTACTATTAGTACTATTCGACAGTGCTCATCACTATTAAATACCTACCTTTAATAAATTATCATGGTAAAAAGAGGGGGGGGGAATTTTGCAACATTTACAACACCTCCCCCTTACTATGCCACTGGGTACAACATTGTCTTTGTTCTTTCAGAGATTGATGAGTACGTTTTCTTTGGTTAATTGTTTGTATTTTACCTCAATTTTCAACAAAAAAATATGTCTAAATTCATCGATATAAGGTATCGGTAAAAGCAATTTGAAGAATACTGTTTGTGGTAAAAAAAATAAAAAGTCATTTAATTTTTCTGTCTTCTTTTTACAAATGGCAAATTTTAAGTCTCTTAAATTTTGTCACACCAATCACCTGCGTGTTATGCTTTTATAAGTAAATCTAACGCTGAGTCATACTACGTATATTTATATTAATATTCCGATGATGGTGGTCCACTGACCAGGACTTAGATACCCGATATTATACTTCATTATTGTAACCTATAATATTTTAATGACCGATGCTTGACCGCCGCGAGAAAACGAAAATATGTAAGTGTAACGAACACACGGTGTCCCGGATGGAACGGGCACAGTGATAGGTATACAGGGCGATTATTGTGTCATATAAATTTGCTTAGAAGATTTTTCGTAAATTTGATGCGTGTTTCACGATTATTTTAATACGGAATAGGTATAGGAGCTTTTTTAAATAGGTAGGTTTCTTAAATTAATATTGACTTTTGATTTTCAAATATCAACCCCACTTCCAATCGAAACAAATTTAAAAAAAGAATATTTCACCGATGAGAACCGAAAAAATTTTGAATTTTTAAGACCAGAATGTGTATTAGGTAAAAGTACCATATTAACAAAATATATTGAACATAATATTATTATTAAAATAGTAATTATGGGTCATGATAAAAGAATCACTCTGTACAATATACATATATATATATACCTATAATGGAACGGAATCGATACCGCATTCATCGATCGAGTATTTAATAATTTGTAACGCCTTGTACATTGCCACCGATACCACATAGGTAGCTGAAATATACGAACTATATAATAACTGCATATAATACCGAAAATGACTTTCATTATACGTAGGTATACAATATTAAGTACATTAATTAATTAATTGTGTTACGATTTCAATACCCGGATACGTATTTTGCCAATGTAGATATTCAAATGCGTTCTTATGGTGGCCCGAAATATTAACATAATAACGCATCTCTGTGAAGCCATCACTAATGAGGTCTTGTTCAAATCTGTCGATCATAGACCGATTTGTTCGAGTTTTTCATCGGTAGGTTTTAGGTTTACGCTTATAGCAGTTATTTTCTTGGAGTATTATCTGGTTTGGACCAATTTCAACAAACTTAATGCCGTATTCGTCGACTAGGAGAACGGAAATAGGTAATAGCTAATTTGACTTGTAAAATTTTTAAGAGCAACAACGTGAAGTACAACATTTTAATAAATAATAATCATAATATTAATATATATTATTATTTTGTATTTTTGTGCATTGAATATACATGATGACGTAAATATTGTGTCTACAATCAGTAAACCGGTGGTGCATTTAGGATTTTATCAATGGGATGGATATATTGAATTTTGTTATAATATTATTAAATTAAACAAGGCCGTAACTAGGAAATCATTTCAGGGGAGGGGATTGTAAATTTAAAAGTTATCCTAGAATATAATATAACAAGAATAATGGTCGGGGTGGGGTTGAAACACCCAAAAATCCCTTCAGAGGTACAAAAATATCTATATAAAAATATGTTTACACTACACTACTTTTTTTTACCACTAAGTACAACTTATACTAAACCTCCTAATCAATTTCCAAGCATTTATACTAAGCTAAACAATGAAATTCACGTAGTAACTACCAATTAAAAAGTACGTAAAACCTAGTACAGTTAAAATGCCTATAAATACTCCAAAAATCGTTCAAATATTTTTAAAACATAGATTTGTTAGTTTTTGTTTTACTTAATTTTCCAATTTTTCCCAATTATCCTGAAAACCGCATAAAAATCAATAAAATACTAACTTACCCACCAAAAATATTATAAAAGCAACAAAAAAGGATTCTGGAACTTTCCCGTTCTTTTACGTTTTTTCCGGTTTTGTTAATTATTAAGAAAACTTCACGGAAAATCAAAATCAACTTTCGTACTCCCCAAGAAGATTTTGAAAAAGGTGATACTGGGAAAGGGTATACCACTGTATTAGGTGAGAAGTTAGGAAAGTAAGATATACATACAATTTTCCTTTCAGCAAAAATGTTACATTTGATACATCAGACTATCAGAGTAACTTTTTTAGGAGAAATTTTGAATACAATACACCTATATAAAAAAAATTATAATACCAATATAAAACGCTCAGAATCTAAAATGGTACGAAATTAATACTACGTAAATATTAATTTTTTAATTTTTACAACAGAATTTATTTTGTATATGTAATTAAATGAAGTCATTGATAGGTTTCCAAAAACAAAAAGACAAACTGATTTTGCATTATAAGTTTTGGTATAAATGTACAATATACGCACTAATATATTAATATAGATTCGAAGTATAGCGAGGAATCTATTAGTTTTATTATGATGTGTATGTTTTAGATTCTGAGTGGAAAGAGATAATGTTTATTTATGGGAAAAAAACGGAGGAAAAACGAGAAAATGTACGAAACGTATGTATTAGTAACCATATATAACGGCCTTTATTTTTTTTCTGTGAATAACTTTTCTACTTCTTGCTTTGATTTTCAATTATATTTTTAATTCATTTTATGGCCATTAAAGGTCATTTTTTTAATTTTCTTAACAGAAATTGCATCGCAATACACACTTGTTCTATATAATCGCATATGCTTATTATATTATGTTTATAATATAAATGTCAACCCCTCCTAATAATTACCCTAGATCCATGCCTGGTTAAACAGTGCAGTTGACTTAAACTTGGTGCGAGTACCGGATTTCGCGACCGGGGTATTTTCCGTGTGCGACCGACCCGGGGCAATTCCAACAACACGGACAAACGGGCTCACTGTTATCTTTCTAAATTTGCACGCAGCCAACAAAACTTTCAAAAAGTTTAATTGACGCGCCCTTGGGCTAATGTGTACTAATGAATAATAACTGCATGTCTGTATGTGTGCATGCAAACCTTGTAAATGAGGACGCCAGAGTTTTTTTTAATGACGTCCGAACGAATTGTTTATTTCGATTAACGTTGAAGTTAATATAACAATTTTAACGCAGTGTACATCCATCATGATGCATTCGATTTAGGAAAACCAAAATATGATTACATCTTATGTATTCAAATACTCAATTACCATAATTTAATGCTTGGATATACCTATATGATAAAAATTCCACTGTGATTCCTCAGTCTTAATTTACCTTTCCTTTCATGTAACTTGCCTAAATTAGAGCCTATTATACACCTATACAAGCTGACATTGTGTATCAACCGGTTTGGAAATGGTATAATTAAAATATGCACACAATTTCGATTCTTTCTATATAAATATTTGAATATAGGTTAAATTATCCTATGATGGTGAAAAAAAGTATGTTACTCGAAAGAGAAACGCGATTTAGATAGGATAGTTGCCGACGCTAATATTTTTCGGGCTTTCATTTTAGTTTTTATTTAAGAATGCTGAAACGTTCGGTTAAATATCATAATAATTTACCAGTTATTCAAAATATTATATAGTTTAGACAGAAAATCCTAACAAAAATTACTAATACTTATTACAAATGCAGCGATTTGAATTTTAAATATAATATTCTTCTTATGGCTTCACAACTTTTTATTTAGGATATCGGCTGATATCGTTATTGTTTTCCAATCGCACCGGTTATGAATATATTTAAATTATGTATGTATTTGAATTTATCGATAGATATTGTTAAGTATTTATTATTCAATTAAATTTACTGTTTTAAATTATTATTTTATACTTTAATCCCAGGCATCCTCTGATTGTATCTAGAAAATTCGATAAAGAACATAAATTATTTTTCAATAATTGGAAATTGGATGACTGAAATGAATTGATGAGTTCACCATTACTCACCATCATAAAATCAACTAAAACCTGCGAAACCGGTGTCACCACCTCTACCGGCTTTTCTACAAGAAGATATTACCGACTGGTAAATCGGTAAATATACATTCTAGGTTATACCTCTGTATAAAAACTCCGATAAATAAGTACAAATAACTTTTTTTTTTAATCATTTTTAGTCGATTGAAATCTGGTGCAAATGAACGCAATTGAAGGCGCTAAAATAAGTTTTTGTAAAATGTACGGATTGGCGGTGAAACAAGTAATGGAACAGTTGAAAAAGCACTAAATTATTTTTAATTAATTTTTTAGGTTCTGAGTAGAGCGAAGAAGCTTATGATTTTACAAAGATGTTTATTTTTTTTTATCTGATAACAACTTTTCTACCAGAAGAATTGCTCGAATTGCATAAAGTAGCACTTTTTATGAAAAGAAATCGGTGTGAAAAGGTACTTTAAGAAAGTCCTTTTCGATTTTCTCATTAAAATTGAAAAACCGAAAAAAACGGGCAAATATAAGAAATGTAGAAGCATTAGTTAAAATATATTACGGCTTTCTTTTTTTTTTTGTTTACAGCTTTTCTACCAACAATTTTGATCCAACTTTTAATGATAGGAATGTTTCTAAAAAGAAATTTCACTTGGAAGGTACTTTAAAGAAGTCATTTTTCGATTTAAATAAAAATAAAAAATAATAATAACGATTCTGATTACCGCGATATAAGAGTCAGAGCCTTGTACACGGACTGGTCTCAGTATTTATAATTTTTTTTTTCAATCGGTTTGTCTTGGAGTAGGTCATCGATTTGGAAAAGTAATTAAATTTTTATTTTCTTCCCCTAAATACAAAAAAAAAAAAAATAACTATTTATTCCCTTCAAACATTTTTAAAAATACAAATTTTGTAAAATCTATCATATATTCATATCCGATGAATAGTTTCTTTGTAATAGCCATTTTAATTTCTAGAAAAAAAGTATGAAAGCAATTAATATTTAATAATAATCTCAGTCGCCGCACGGTAATTTCTAATCGCAACAGTGGTTTATCGAATATTAATTGTATTCATACTTATTCTCTAGAAATTAAAACGTAAATAACAGTCCAAACAGTCTTAAATTTAGTAATATAGGTAAGTTACATACCTCAGGAACAACAGTGAGATGACACCTATTTGTTGTTTCTTTGCTTTGTATGTTTGTATCAAAGAGTAATTGTAAAAAAAATTATATTAGATAATACAAATTTATAAGTTTATAATTACTTATATTTGTGGAAAGATATAGATAGGTTAGTAAATTATTAATCAAATTTGAAATATTATACCTACCATAACAGAAAGTAATAAAAAAAAAAAATATATATCTACCTGTACGATCATTTTTGTTAATAAATAGAATAAAATAGAGAACAGGCAAAATCTGTTATTATTTTTTATTTATCTTCTCCTACTCAAGCTCTATAGTCAATACCTACCATTTTGATATTGATTAGATTATAGAGATTCAAACTGCAGCAGGAAAAGATGTGATCCACAGTCAACACAGTTAAATTTGCAGACAACCGTGTGATATTATATAGGTATATAAACATACAGGTATACAAAGGTAAATTAAAACAAAAATATTTCTATTTTGTTAGCTAATGATGTAGGTATCATGAAAATAATTAAAACATTTAAGACTTAAGTTCTACAAATTGCCTAGAAAAAATGTACATACCCGAGTATATATTATAGGTATTAATTGTATATTTTTTTTGGTCACAGTCATTAAAAATACCAAGGTAGTGTCAACAGTAATTACCACGCATGAATAATAAACACACCTAAACCGAGTAATAATTACAGTTAATTTTTTTTTTATTAAATTATGGAATAAAAACGCATTTAAATGTAAGTAAGTATGCAGTATTTTAAATGTAAAAATTGTATTCACATTACACGCCAAGGTAATTGAAATTGCTTTATGACAAGACACATTCAGACAAGCTCACACCACTAGACTTTATATAGACATTGTAGTTTACACACTACTTTGTACACACTTATATTATTATAGATACCGTTACACAATACACATATATTACTTTTTTTTTCTGCAACTCATTTTTCTAAATAATCATTTTAAAAGATGGTTGTTAAATCCGTTGTATTTATGAATTTAACATTTTAAGAAAGATATTGATTCCATAAAGATCATGATCTAGATAGCTAATGCAATTTTAAACAGCATGTGCATTTACACCAATATTAAAAAAATTGTATTATTTATCTTTATTTGATCGCATTAATGTTTAAATGTTATAGTAGAATATGAACAATTAGAATATAAATATGCACATAAGAGCTGGTATCAAATATAACATAGGAACAGCAATGGCCAGGAAAAATACATTATAAAAATAAAACGTCACATAGTGTTGGCCATCATTGCTTCGGACACGCGTACCCAGTCGAATGCAGCAAGCAAAGGATCTTCACGTGTCGGTACACGGTCCCAATTCCAGTACATAAGTTCTCGTGTTATCTCACAGTCAGCTGTTAAGTTTACATCTGACACAGAATTCTGATCCTGATTAACTTCGCTATTGCTACACAAAACACCAACGTATCCATCAGGCATTCCGAGTTCAACGCCTGTCAGCGGCTTGCCTCGAAACGTTGAGTGCCACAGCTTGGTAGTGTCCGCGGGATCAGATTTAGCGGTTACATCCACAAGATTGGCTGTGGTATCCAAAGAATTGGCTTGGTCGGTGGAATCCTTGGTGTCAGCTTTGCTCTCAGGTACAGCAGTAGCTGCTGCTGATGTAAGGACGAAAGGACGAAAGTATCGATCGACAGCGGCTGATAACGTTTGGTTGTTGTCGTCGGTCATCAGTTTACGCTTTTGTATCTTGCACGGCAATAAGTGTATCGGCTTTCGACTTTGTACGGCGTCCGTGTCAAGTTCTTCGTGTCGCTGGTCGTCCCTTATCGGCCGCTTTATAATGAGACGCATAATGGTAAGGAATTGTCAAAAACTTAACGCGTATAAACGAATTAACACAAAAATCGGATTGCAGAAAACTGTTGTCTGTTGAAATGTTGAATAGTTGAATGTTTTAAAATGACGAACGTCGATCGGACTGCGGAGCATAGTTGCGATATTTGGTGATAAACTGATAACGGATGTCAGTTAATGTGAAAAATTAGGACGAGGGAAATTAACTCAAAGTTGTAGTCGGGATAATGAATGCTAATGTAACGTAATAATAATTAATATTTACTCAGTAATCAAACAGTCGACATGACACCCCAGTGACCTTTTAATAGTAATTTTAATTACCTTTTAAATAATAAATACCTTAATATATTATCTTAAGTACTACGGTTATCTTCGGTTGACAACCATGCTAGGTACCTATGGTCATAGAGTAAGATACTAAGAGAAACCGTTCTGACTTTCTGAGTTATTGTTGATGCACAACACGATTTAAATCGTGATTCATAATGACAAATTTTTGAAGTGTAGCCTTTTTGGTAATATAAAATAGATTCATTATCGTACATGAAAAAAAGTTATCTAGGTTATACATTTAGGTGGAAGTCGCAGACAATAAATTCCACAATTTTCAATTTTAATATGACAAATGGTTCTGACCTAAGTCTAATTATGGTTTAAATTATGGATCAATTTTTTTGAAATGGTTTTATAATTAATAAATATCTCGTTCACACTTTTTGTACATTGGATCACAGGATAAGAAAATTGGATCTTACTGTTTTTTAAATATTTAATTATTTATTTTAGTAAAATTATATAAATAATTAAAGTAAATAATACAAATTATTATTAAACCATATTTTATAAATCTATTGTCTAAGAAGCATAGCAGATGATGTGTAATATATGTTAATTTCAAAAAAATTGTATTTAAAAATAATCTGATGAAATAAGGTTCATCAAAATGTAATATTGTGTCCCTGACCTTCCGCCTTAATAATTAATAAATTATACAAATTGTAAAATTAAATAATACATTTAATAGGTATATATTACAACTATTGTAGTCTTATAAAATATAAATTACAAGAAAGCAGAAAAAAAAAATACAAAATAAAAATTATAATATAAATCAATTTTTTTTCATTGGCTTCTAAAAAGTATTAACTTATTATAACAGGTCTTAAAAGATGGGTTTTTATTTTGCTACAATTAATTTTTAACTTTACATTTGTATAAGACATTGATTTAATTAATAATGTAAGATAAGAATCTAAGAAAGAGCTATTACTTTCAGCACTATGAAATTCTAAAGATTAAATATTTCTCGATGGTGTAAAATATTGTTCAGAACTTTAGAATATTAGAATCTTTTCATTTAAAAGATTTTTTAGATTTTAAACTTTTAATGATAACTGACATAAAGAAATTTTTTTGTTTTGATGTTGAATAGTTTGTTGTAATTTTCTTAATTTACTGTTTTTGATTTGAATTTCATTAGACAACTGACAAATTCCATATTTAAGAAAATAGTGTCTTGGTGTATCCTCAGCAGAAGCAGTAGAGGCAGTATAATTGGATGAATTAACTTTTTTCTAAAGAACAAATTATTGATGAATATTAAATAAAATAAATTATTAGGTATAACTATAAATTGCTTACCGCAACAATAAGAATCAACAAATTAAAGGTATCTGATGAAACACTTTCTATAGATTGATCCAAATCAAGATCAGCTAATGGTAGAATACCCTTCTCAGGTTCACTATTATCAGTTAGCTAAAAAGTAAATTATTAGTAATAGGTGCTAGATAAATTTAAAAAAAAATAAATGTAATTACTTTAAGTAGGATCCTTTTTATTTGAAGATTTGAACTACAGTAATATATGAGTTGGTTTGGAACCTCTTCTTTAAGTTCAGAAAATATAATTTTTGCCTATAATATAGAAAATAAATTTATAAAAAACCATATATTTAAACTATTTTCAATAAAATATATAACCTAAATACTTACACATTTCACCTTATATATTATTATACTTAGTACAGCATGTTTTTGTAATATTCTGTATTGATTATGTACAAGATATAAAAGACTGGTATAAAATTACAAGAACATATAACATATAACTTATTGATATCTTCCAGAGTTCGGTTATTTCTAATAATAAATTCATTCCATTTTAGAAAAATACAACTTTTTATAAGAAAACTGGAACAATAATAATCTTGTATATATATTACAATTAGTTTATAAGAATAACAGAATCTACCTAATTTAATAGCCAGTTTTAAATCAATATTGATAAGATAAAATATTATCTAATTGTGTAAGCCAGTAGTACATTGTGATTGAAATAAAAAATAATAATTTTTTATTTTAGGTTTATTCATTTTTAACCTTAGGCAAATGTGAAGTGATGTTTTCGGATTTAGATTTAACATTTCTAGTTCTCCCACATATAAAACAACTAGGCATTATTATAATTTCAGAGACTTAGAAACCAGAGAATTAATGAGAATTTAGAATATACTGAATGTAGATTTCAAAATTAATTATTAATTACAAAATACTAATTTGTAAATTGTAATATTAAAACCAAATACAAATAAGAAAAACAATAATACTATTTATGTACTATTTTGTTATGATATCATTATTTAACAATCATGCATGATAATATAAGTAGTAATGGTAACAAGATGACAAAAATTAAAATTATAATATGTACAATTTTTTTTTTTTTGTAGAGGTCATACAGTCAAAATTTGTTACTCTTTGCTTAACAAAATATACATGTAATATACGGAAACGAAACGGCTCCTCTATCTATGCCTAAGGCCCAATCCCACTAAACTATCGAAATAGCCGAAATAGTTGAGAACCACTGCCTTACAGTATGACAAGACTTTTGAGTTACGAGGGATAATAGCGATGATAACGCGCATGGCGGACAATTTGTTTCAAAGTAAATGTACTATATGTGTATATTTTGTTGGTGTGTACTGTAGGTTGGAACTTTGGAAGCTGCCGCGGCACTATTTATTGTCATGATGTACGCCGTCTGGCTCACGCACAAAACTGCTAAACTGTTTGTTGTGCTGTTTCTATCGTACAGTTGTCGATACGCACCCGTTTGATATACCTGTTACATTTCAGAAGGTTTTTCTAAGTGCTCGTTAATTATTATTGATCGTCTTCTCCGTTGTACCTACCTAACGGTTTGCAGTAATTGTTGCGAAACACAACGGGGAAAAAATGGCGTACTTTTATTATTACCAGCAACAACAACAAAGTAAGACTATACTTACCTATTATAAATATTAACGCTGACATATAAGTTAACAATGTCTTATCAATTTAATAACTTTGATATGTAAAAATGTAAAATGGAGCTATCTACTACTTTTAAAATGCATTAATAACTATTGTAGCATATTTTTAGTCCTTATAAAAGTCAAACGTAATCATGTAGGTATTAAATAAAAATCAAATAGGTGTATTAATATGGCTTTAATTAAAAAAAAAAAAAAAGATTCTTTATAAATTTGTACACATTTTAGATATCATTAATTTTATTTGATACATAGATACTTGATGTAGCCAATATCTACACTAATTCTATTATTAATATTCAGTTTATTTCAGTAGTTTCCGTACAGCATTTAGATTATTTTACCATTTATAACTAAAATCTCAGTGAATAATTCTGTATATTGATATTGTTTTTTTTTTACATTTTATAGCACTGTCCGATCCACTTTCCCCAGTAACAACGTCATCAGAACTGACACCTCTATTAGTGATACCACCAACACAGCAACCACAATTAGCTCTACCACTGCTCACGCCAATAATGCCACCAGTCACATCTGCTCCAGATAAAACCACTGCTGTTTCTACAGAACACAATCAGACCCAATTACATACACCTAATACTTTCATTAGGCTTTGCGAAGACATAGGCCTTTTCCACGATCTACAAAACATTGTAGTTATGTCTTCATGTCAACCAGCTGATACTGCTACTTCCACAGTTCCTGTTTCTACAGCTGCCACTATAGTTACTACATCAACATCAACGGGACAACCTACAACATCAACGGGACAACCTACAACATCAACGGGACAACCTACAACATCAAATTTATGTAGTTCATCGACTACTGCAATTGTGACGACAATGATGATGGCCAATCCATTTGATGAGACTTTCAAACAAGCAGTGTTGCAGCAACAAAAAAGTGATATAAATTTGCCAGAAAATCATTTCAGCACCAGCAGCAATGATGGAGATTTAAACACTCCATTCATAACAACTACAACTATTGTAGATACGTCCAATGACAACAGTAGTAAGTGTTCAGTAATTGAAAACATATAATATATGATAAAATCAAATTTCTTTTTAAATAGTAGACATTCACTTTATGAAATTAATCTTTGACTAATGTTCAAATTTTTATCCAATGTTGCTATTTTTTGGACTACTAGAATAAAATACAAATTTAAATTTATATTCATATAAATTTGACTCAGTGAGAAATAAAAGAATATTGGTTTGTTAGTTATTTTTTTTTTGAAACTAGTTCAAATAAAACTATGACTGCTTAATTTTATTTCTAATGCATTTTACTAAATAATATGGTTATTTTGTGTTTATATTATAATGATACTACATTGTAGTATTTATATGTTTTTAATTTATGCACTTATTATTACAGCTTTGTCAATGACTACACCAATAGATATGATGACTAAAACTGTAATAGACACTCCTCTATCAATTGAATCTATGATGACAAATATGACAACTATGCCTGAACCCCAACATCAAAATATGTTTATTACAACATCATCGACAGAGGTATCTTAATTTTATTCAAAAATATTTAGTTAATTTTATATTATACATAGTGTAATTCAATGTAAAAATCTATGACTTGTAAATCAAACTTTATCTAATATATTAGATACAATTTTTACTCAAATACTCATAATATTTACTATATAATTATGTTAAAAACTTAAATAGAAATGGCTGTGGGGCTATTGGTATAGTTCTTCTTCTGAGCTTTTACAGGCCTTTAAGGTCTATCGCTGCAACAATATATTATTTCCATCCCTCTATCATTTGCACATTCTTCCGCGTTTTTTTACAATTAGAAGTCCTAAGTCTTCCCGTACTCTATCAATCCATCTTTTTCTGGAGCATCCTCGAGGCCTATTAGTGTCGGGTTTTCATTTAGCTATTGATCCAATCCCTCTGACTTCCATATGCTGCTTTGTAATCTATGAACATAAGGTGTCTTTATTGAACTCGCCTAGGTACTTGAAGCTCTGTACCCTTTCAAATTTGTAATCATCAACTTTTAAATAATTAATATTGTGATTTCGTCTCGAAAGTATCATATACTTTGTTTTTGACTTATTTATCCTCAGACCAATCTCTTTACCTTCACTTAGTAGGATGCTAGTTGTATTTCTCAGTTCGTTTTCTGTTTTGGCTATAAGAACTATAAGGACTATATCGGCAGCATAAGCTACTACAGTTAAATCGTTATTGTTGTTCATTTTTATTCCTTTGGCTTGGATTAGTACCTTCCGTATAACTGATTCTAACTGATTCTTGATATGAAACAAAGCTGATGATAGGGCATCTCCCTGTCTGAGTCCAGTTGTTATTGGGAATTCATCTGATACCTCTCCTCCAAAACTTACTTTACCTTTGGACTCATATGTACATGCTCTTATTATTCTGACTAGTTTTGCTGGTATTCCCATTTGGCTCATGACATTCCATAGTTTTTCTCTATTAATCGAATCCTTATGCTGCTTTGTAATCTATGAACATAAGGTGTATATCTTTATTGAATTTGTGACTCTTCTCAGCTAATTGTTTAATGATATGAATTTAATCAACTGTTGATCACCCTAACATGAACCCAGCTTGATATTCTCCTATTATTTCTTTAATATATGAATTGATTCTGATCAGAAGAATATTAGACAGAATCTTATAAGTTGTGTTGAGTAGAGGGAGATTTCTCTATAATTTTCACACTCCATGATATTTCCCTTTTAAAAACAGGACATAGGACAGATACTCGCCATACATATTCAGATACAGATTCGGGTATTTCCTCTTGTTCCCAGATTATGTTTATTAATTTATGAAGCTGTTTCAGTAAGCATGAATGAACCACCCTTTTTTAAACATTCTGTTGCTATTTCATCGTCACTTGGTGCTTTACCATTACCATAAACATATTTAATCCCATTTTTACTTCACTTATTGATGGGTTTTCGAGTAGCTGTTCTACTGTTGTTAGCTCTTTTACAGTGATATTAATTATTGGCTGGTTCAAAAGCTTTGTAAATATATCTTTGAATTCGCCTGCGATTTCTTTATTGCCTGTTAGAAAGGTTCCATCACTTTTTCTCATAACTGTTGGTCTGGATTTGTAGCCATGTCTTACTTCATTTGCTTTTCCAAAAAATATTTTCGATTGGCTATTTCTATTATTTTCTATAGTTTGCGTTCTTTTTCCCACAGTCTCTTATTCACTCTAATCACCTTTTTTACCTCTTTGTTTAAGTGCTAACAATCTTTTGTTATCTTTATTGGGTTCATGTAGCACTTTCATGCAGGCTCTTTTATATTCTTCATTGAACTACATTTTCCTTGTTTTTCCTTGTATGTACCCAAGTACTTCTTCAGCTATAGTTTTTACTGTTTGTTCTATTTCTTTCCATGTTTCACTTATATTTGGTCTTTCTTGTATATTCTGTAATTTCAACATTAACTTTTCTTGATATACTTTAGCTGTTCAGCACATCACTATCTATTTTCTCTTTATATTTCTGTTTCTTTTGTCACCCTATTGATATTCTGATATTTATTTTTGCTCTTATGTGGAAATGATCCGACATAACTCTACTCCCTCTCATGTTTCTTACATCCCTTACACAGGATTTAATTTGTGAATCAACTATTATGTGGTCTATTAGGTTTCTTACACATCTACATGGCAAAATCCATGTTTATTTATGAATATTCTTGTGCGGGGAAACATGTGGTACTTATAATCATATTCCTAGCAGCTGAAAATAAGATCAACTTTTTTCCATTACCATTAGATTCTTCATGTAAGCTTTCAGATCCAATTATTGGTTTATACATCATTTCCTTTCCAATTTTTGCATTAAAATCTCCGATTACTATTTTCGGTTTATCAGTTGGTAAAGAATCGTATAGCATGTCTATACTATCATAGAACTCATTTTTTATCTCCTCATTTTTGTCTTCAGTGGGTGCATAACAGTTAATTAGAATCATATTGTGCCACTTACATTTAAGTTCTATGTAACATAAATGATCATTTATAGGTTTGAAATTTGTAATTTGTGGTAGTAAATTTCCTTTTACTATAAACCCTACACATCATTCGTGTTTGTCCCCACTGTAGAAGTGAATCATTCCTTGAGACTTCAAACTCCCTGAACTTGTCCATCTCACTTCTTGAATAGCAGTAATATCCATCTCATATCGCTCAAGACATGATAGAGATGTCGTCAAAGTTCCAGCCTTAAACAAAGATCGCACGTTCTAAGTTCCAATTAGTAAATCCGTTATCTCTTTCATCGAAGGCTTTGAATAATGTAGTTGTTTCTTAACATTTACTTTTTTATGTGGTAGGGTTATTGGCCCTACGCACAACCCTCAACCTGGAGGACCAGTCCACACCAACTAATTAAGTCAGTGTGGGGCTCGGTGCCTTGGGTTTGCCAAACTAATTACTTAGTACCCCCTGAGGGGATTGATATAGTTAGATAACCAAATTTTACATCAATACATTTTTTAATATATCATAATTATAACTATTATTACCTATATCATTTTTACTCAACTCAAGGCGGGAACTGGAAATGTGTTGGTCATGATGGTGGAGCAGCAACAACACCAGCACATCATTGAACAGCATCATCCACAGCAAAGATTTATTGTACCAGCAACTACAGCCACAACTAATGCTATTGGAACTACAATAATGACTATGACAGATCCAATGTGTTATAATGATGAAGATGCCAGTGATAATGGTAATATTGAAGAAATGGCTATTGAAGGTTTAACTGAAATAACTACAATTAAGCAGGTACTAGATACTGAATTTTTTGCTTTTTATACCCGTTACTACTCTAGTTTTATATCAATATAAATAATGTTGTGTATATCTGTTTCTGTATTTCATGCGCAAGCAAAGGCATTAAAACAAAACTTATTGGTGAAACAATTAATACAAGGACAACAAAGTTCACCAGTGGTTTCTGAACAATTACAACAGCAGAGAAATGGTAATGATGGATTTATCACGACTGAACCAATACAAGACAATACAATGTATAACAGTAGCGATCAAGATGATGATGACAGTAAAAAACAGCAGTTAAAGAAGAAACATAAACAAGAACTGCTTGAGAGAAACAGGTGTTATAACTATTTGAATTATTTATTATTCTTTAGCTGTCAAATTATTAATCTAAACATTATGTTAGTAGGTACTACATACTAAACATAATAATAATAATATACAATAATAAATAAATAAATCATTAAATGAAAGAAGTGTACATGTCCACTTTTTATAATTGTTTAGTAGAGACAAAAAACTTAATTTCTCTAGAAAACATTGAAAAAAAAAAATTCACATTATATAGAATTATAATGATATGTAAGATTCTGAAAAGATTTTATGAAATTGTATAAAATTAAATATAGTGGATAAATATATATATATATAAATAAACTAAAAACTTCACTAAAATCCTCCTTCCTTTGAAAATGCTGGTTTATAGAAACTTGAATGTAACTGTAATAAATTTTATATAGGTAAGACAAATAGAAATTTTAAAATAAGATATAAAAATCACATTTCTGAAATAAAATTAATAAAGACTGCACTAATTCAAATTTCGCTACACATGTTTTAGAAAATAACTATAATATTAGTTTTGTTATTAATACAGACTTAGAGATATTTAATACCCAAAATAACATTTACATTAATTCAGTTTTAGAAGAATTACATCTATACAATGAAATAAAGAAAAATAATTTTAATAATATTTTAAATGTACAAACCAATTTTAAAAATAATATCTTGTATTAATACATTTTAGATTATAAATAATAATCAAATTATTTATATTCCTTAACATATCATAACATTTTTTCCCCTATGTATTTGTTCATTAATTTTTTTATATTTAGTCGCTTTTACACTGTGATATACCTGATAATAATTTTTTAATTCAAAACTGGTTGTATAATACACTTATCATAATATTCCAGGTGCATTTATTCATTTTTTATGTGGATCTATAAATGTTTTATTTATGTATTTATTTACTATATTTATTTACCAGTATTTCAATAATTTTGTTTTTACTTTATTATTTATAAAATTACTTGTCATACAACTATTTTAAGTCCTTAGACATATGTCATTTTTAAAAAAAATGCAATTTGTAGAAATTCAATTTATAAAAATAATACCATAATACACCAAATATATTTGAAGAAAATTATTTTATTGCTCATTAATAATAATTAATAACAATAACAATTTTAAGACTAAAACTGTTTTTTAAACATACAAAATTATTATAATTATTAAATACATCTTGCCCTTTACTTTTTAAAACTTTTTTATTCAATCAGTAGCAAAAATATAGTATTCTAAAAATAATATAGGACATACACCATTATTATTCAGTTTTTTAAAAATAACTGATAACTGATATTTATTAACTGATATTACCACTTATCTATATTAACAATAACATTTACTAATTAAATACAGAACAGCAGCCAAACGATGCAGAATGAAAAGAAAACAGAAATGGGAGATGCTTTCTGAAGAAAATCGAAAACTCAAAGTTGAAAACAATAAACTGCGTGACACTATTACAAACCTCATAAGTAACTGTAACAAATTATCAGAATAACATGAAATACATCAATTAATGGCTCAAAACAACATTGCATTAACAACAAAAGAGCTTAAAAATTGGTGATATTGGTGATGTGAATTACCTAGGTAGTATTATATTTTATACATCTTCAATTCTATATATTTAATCAAAATTGATGTAGAACAAGTCTCTTTGCCATTGCTGTTCCTCTGTAAAGTCCATTTTGATTTAAAACTCTTCACTGTTAAATAAAAAATAATCCAAATCCAAGTAGGTATCACAAATATACAACTCTTTATATTTTTTTTATAAAGATATAATATGTTGTACTTGTACATTGGGGTGGGGGTAACAATTGAAAATTAATCATTTGATGTGATTTGTTTGATTATTTAATTTTAATGCGAGTATGTATTTTAGCTTTTGCAGGGTTGCCACTCTGTCACTTTCTTTACAAGCCACTAAAAGTCTACTTTTTATCTTTAGTCACCAAATGTCATTTTTTTTCATGTTAAATTTGTTGGGCACTTTTTAAGCTGTTTATAATATGTTGAGATTTATTGTTATACAAAAAGTCAATACATATATATATATAAATACTAATAATAAAAGTATTTTATGTTTTGCATAAAGACTGAACTTATATTTTAGTTATCTAAGTTAATAAATTAATTTAATCTTAATCTCAACATTGTTATAAATGCTGATTGGTCAACCGCATGTAATCTGTAACCTTTTGTAGGTATTTATATAATAAATATATTTTGTTAATACATAATGTTACCAAGAATTAATAAAAAGTTTTCATAGAAATTTGTTCTTGTTTGTGAAATCCATTTTTTTCAATTTTTTCAAAATGAAACATAATAAATTCTTTGAATTGGTACATTGAACTTACTTATAATTAATAATTATATAAGTATCTATTTATTCGACCTATATTTAAAAATGGGTATACATTCATCTTACTACAATTTCATGGTTATGTCCAATACAAATTATACAATGCACCTCATGTAAAATTATAATAACATATTTATAAATTAAACTGAATCTTATGAAACTCTTATTTAAGTATTTAAGTTACTTTTTGGTCACTTTATACATTGTAGTTACTTTATCTATTATTTTAAGTAGAAAATATTTGTGGCAATTCTGCTTATGCATAAATACAATAATTAAATATTATATCAATATATGTAAAAAAAAAAAAGGTTCCTCACATAATTTTTATTTATTAAAAGCATTACAATTCTTTAATAATAAATACTAATTTGATACTTATTATTGAGATATCACTATGCATTATAAATAGTCATCATTTACAACCTATTTTATTCTATGTCCCTTTTGTAGATTTACCAAAATGGGGTCGCCCCCAGATTGAATTCACTGTTCTGTATAAATCTGGTACTTTTTATTTAATGGTGAAGTGGTGTCTTAGGTCAAATGCAAAATGGTTTTGCCACTTATCCAAGTTCGCTCAAAATGGCTTTTCGCTATTTTATTACATAATAATAATATTCTTAATACTAAAATAAACATATTAAATTGTTTACTATAATTTGTCAATTTTTAAAAAAAGTAAATAATTATATGATATTCCTATACATGTATTCAATTACATATTTTATAAGTGAATAAATAATACACTTTATTATGATATATAAAACTTAAATGCTAATAATTTATTTAAAAAGTATTTAAGTACATTTTGAGAATATATTATATTATAACATCTTGATTAAGTTCACATTTTGTATGTATATCAAAAACTGTTAAATATAAGTGATCAATTTAACATAAAACATACTTCTCAAAGTATTATATTGAGACCCTCCCTTTTTGGGTTTTCCCATAATTTTAGGTATATATATATTTTCATGATGCCCATCAGGACATATTGTATATTATGTTATGGAAAAAGTATAGAATTTGGACATTTTTTAACAAATCTTCATGTTGTATACTTAGCCCATACATACATACATACATACATACATACATATATAAAATAATTATTTATTCCATTTTTAAACTTTATATTTACTTTAAATATCTAGTATAAGGATACTATTATTCTTCTTATTACTATTCAAATTATTTATTAATACTAGAAAAAATTAGTTATTATTATATTAATATAAACTAAGGTAATTATTACCATTTAAAAATTTACTCAAACCAAAACTTAAAAAATAAAATTGATTTATCTTTTTAAAAGTAAATTATTTAAAATTGGTGCTTAATCCAACAAAATATAATTTTTAAATTTAACTATTTATCTGTAGTAAATAAAAGTATGTAGGGAGATCATTTTTATCATGAGCTAGTAATTTATTAAATTAATGTAAATAAATCAAACAAATTTGTTTTAATTTAACTTTCCTTTAGTTATTATAACATATTATATAAGGTTTCTATTTATATTACATTTAAAATTTTACCTCAATTGCGTGTGCCTTAAATTTAATTTAATGTTTTAATAGTCTTATTTTAGATTTTAATAGAATAAAATAATGTTAATTTGTATTATTATTATGTCAAACAGATTTAACAAATATAATTAGATATTTAAAATGTAAAGAAGTTATTAGTTGACCATTAATTATTAATTGTTAGTCCTAGATACTACATTTGTTTTTATATATTTTTAATTTGTAATATTATTGAGTTTATATTGTTTATACTATTAGTCAAATAATGATCAACTGATCAAAAGTTAATTAGACTTAAAACAAATATTTAATATATTAGTGGAGGTAGTAAAAAAAAGCATATATAAAAGCTTATATTAGTGTAATTTTAAATTTAATTAATATTGTTCATTGCTATTATTTTTCTTTAATTTTATTTATCTGTTATTATGATTTTTTTTAATTTGTAGTTTGAATATTGTTTCAGTTTATTCTACCTAGTCGTTCACTTATTAGAGTAATTTTTAACATGTTGATTGTGTATGTTTTTTTGCAGTTTTCACTACATTACATAATACATAACTTTCTAATCCTTATATTAAAATAAATCAGATTAAATATAAAATAATATAATAATAAAAAATAATAATGTATAAATAGAAAGTTATGTATGTAATGATCTGGTTTCTTTTAAACAAAAGCCAATTAATATTCAAATATCATTCAGACATGCCCAGGAAGAATACTAAACTATTTACATCATTTTGATGTTAATATACAGTCAACATGTTAAATTTTGTTAAGTTTATGTTCTATATCTATATTAATATTATTTCAGTTACCTATATATTACCTATTTAATAATAAAATAAATACTCAAATGCCAATACTGAATTTTGTATTATTTATTAATGCTAATGTTTGGTTAATTTCCATTTGAACCATTAATTATTTTTCCTATGTTCAGTGATTATTGAAAACAGTTTTTCTTTTTTGAAATACAGTTGAACCTCAATAAGTTGGAATTAAAGGAAAATGCCATTTTTTTTGACTTCCTAAGGTTTTTGAGTCTTCAGGGTTTTAGGAAAAAAAATTTAAGTTTTTAAAATGTATATATGTATTATAGTTTTTAATTATTGTATAGTATACATATATGCACATATAATTACAGTGTATTTTGTTATTATTATTATTATTTTAAAGTTGTATAACTAAAAGATTATTTGGTTAAATTATGGAATGCACAAGCTGATTATACAAATTATAAAAATTATCGGGCTTTGTTCATCTATATTCAAAACACAGAATGTTTGGAGTTGTTTATAGTTTTTCTTTCAAGTAATCTGGGTTTTCCCAATGAACAGCATGTATTACGACTTATCAGAGTTCCACTGTATTATAGGCATTATAAAAGCTTTTCCAACTTAATTTGCTAACCACATATTACCACTTTAGTATTTAAGTATATTGAACTTGTTTGTAAACTATTTTACCAAAACATATTAATAAAATAACAAAGTAGGTACCCATATTAAATATGAATAAATAAAATATTTAATAAATTTAAAATATATGTATAATATAATGATATTTATTTTAGGTTTAAAAGTTTATTGTAATATAGGAATATTTCAGGTTGGTGCTCAGTTCCTTCTTTCAGCAGAAGTTCAGACTTCAAATCAGAGGAAAACAAAAACTCATCAGTTGATCAAGTGTTATTTATATTTTGTTTTTTCTTATATATACACAAAATTATAATTATATTTGAAAAAAATAGCAGGTGCCTAGGTTACAGAGGAGTTATTATTAGGTATTAGTAGGTATTATTGTGAATTATTGGCAGAATGAGAATGAGACACATTAGAATGAGTGAATTGTTTCAAATTTATACCTACGAAGATTTAACCATTTTAGACTTGGAAGTCATTCTTTTTAGTTAGATTTGTTTCCTTCATGAATATTAAGTTATGGGTTGTTTAATAAGACAACAATTTTTTGGTTAGTAATAAATTATTAGTTTTTTTCCCCTGTGGAGGACACTAGGGGTTTACAGAATCAAAATAATGTAACAACCAGAACTAATATAATTTATGATTTTTGTAAATTGCATTATCTATTATCTCTGGATATCATGACATGCACCAATAAGACAAACTAATTTTAAACAATAAATAATTGTTATCCTATTATGATTTGAAAGAATTTCATTATCTCAAGTGGACAATCATAAATAACAAGAAAATAAATATGAGAATATTTTTCATGAACATTAAGCTCTTATTTAATGAAAATATTTTTTTTCATAATTATTTTTATAGAGTAATAATATATACTATTGAATAGTTTTGCATAGAACTTACTTTTAGTAAAAACTTTTATTAATGATTAGTTAACAGAATACTATTACTCTGTATCATATGAATTAGGACAGAACTTTAGAATAAGATGTTATCAACAAATTAATAACAATGGTATATGATTCCCTTAGCCCTTCCCATAAATGCGTCCTTGACCATAATTAATCTTTGATCAAATCTGTCCCAGAAAGTACGGATGCTTCACAATACTTATGTAAAAAATTTAATATTTATCCTAGGCCAAATTTGTCTAAATATTATTATATTATTCACAATAAAAATCAATTCAAAAACAACTTAGCCTAGTCATCAATTCATCATCATTCATATAATGGATAGTGGATATTCCCATAACAATCATTCAGTCATCAAAGTTATTCCTTAATATTATATTCGGTTCTAGATGGTATGAATCTTGAAAATTACTTATAAAACTGATTTTTATACAGGCCCTTCATAAACCTTGTCCCTTATACGAACTATGAGGACCTCACAAGCTTTATCTTATCACTTTCCAGTTTTCATATCATAATAATATTCATAATTGATAGTAGTGTATCTGTTTAGGTATAATCAGATTTCTGAGTGCTAAACGTTTTTGTTTTAAACACATTTAAGTACTTATTTTAAACTTTTAACAAATAGGTATTAAAAATGAGTAATAATTAAATAATTAATGTTCGGTTTTAACTATCGCAAAATCGATCAAAGGCTTACTTATTATATGTAGGTACCTACTATTTAAGGAAATACCTACTTTTATGATAATGTTATTGTGTACCTAATGAGGTCACTTTTTTTAGTCTATAAGAATAATAAACTGATTGTTAATAATTTTTAAGTAGTAGTGACATCGATTATTAAAATATTGGAATACTACATTGTGGAAGTTATTAGTTAGTATTAAAGGTCTACATAAAACAATTATAAGTAACACCAACAATGTCGAACAAATCTTGTGTCTGTAATAATACGTCACTACCCTACAGGCCAGTTGTCATTGTACACGGTTTGATGACAGGTGACGTGAGCACCATGCAACATCTAGCTACTAATATAACCAAGGTGAGTATTGCCTTATTAATTTATAATTATTTTCTTGACTTCGTATGAAGTATACCTAAGTATATACATAGTATCCTTGTTCTCATAGGTTCATATTTAACTAAGATGATTATTAATAAATAATTTGGAGTTGTTATTATGGGTTTTTGAGATTTTAAATAATATATAAAGTTTAGTTATCTATATCTATTTAACAATTTAAATGAATATGAACTACTAAAATATTTTAGTTAGGAATTATATTTTATTATACTACAATCACAAATCTGATCTGGTAAAATATTATAAAATTTAATTAATCTTTGTCAGTAAAAATGTTTTTTCATAATTTAAAGAAATGCAAAGTTTGTGTGTGCTTATAATAATTAGGAACTTACTTAAATAACGAATACAAGTATTAAAACAAAATGTTTAGACCTATCAAAAATAAATTTATAGTAATTATTAAATTATATTCTTCTCAGTAATTTACCATACTTCAATGATTTACAGATACATCCAGGTACAAAAACATATGTTATTAACAGGTTTTGTGGTTTGGCCAGCTTGGAGCCACTGTGGCGGCAAACAAAGTTGTTAGCTGATGACTTATTATATATATGTTCATTACACCCAGAAGGTGTACATGTTATAGGTAGATATAATATAGTATGTACATATAAATAGGTATTTACAGGTTTAATATATTTATGTACCATGGTTCATATATTTTAATTTTGATTGCATTAATAGGATATTCGCAAGGTGGACTTATAGTCAGAGGCATGTTGGAAATGTGTGGCAATGAACACAATGTTAAGACATTTGTGTCGCTTAGCTCCCCACAGGGAGGCCAGTATGGTGGTATGTGTTTTTATTTTACTTATTCTACTTATATTTACAGAGGTATTTCTCATACATTTTGAAAATTTCTAAAAACTAATGGACTAATAGAGTTTTTTTAGCAAATATTCCTACTATTGTAAAATAGACTTATGGTCTTACAACCAGACATTCATATTTTGATGAATATCAGTTTTTCAATTTTTATTATTAACAACCAAACAAATTTGATCATTAAATACAGAGATATTGTACAAATGAAGATGTCTGGTTTTTATGTTATTGCAACAAGACATATCCAGAATATGAGTTTATTCACTGATATAAAATTAATTAAAAATGTTAAGGCTTTTTTTAAATAGTATATAAGTGATAATAATAAAAATAATAAGTTTATATAATGATATTTTTATGTTAAAAATGTATAGAAATGTTTGGGCTTTCCATGATTCCCAAAATTGTGCAATATTTTTTAAAATTGTACTATTACTTAATTTTGGTTGCCATATAAATTCTGCCATGTATAAGTCAAAAAAATTTCTATTGGTTCTTCTGCATTTATTTAACCTCATTTGGGGCATTTATATCAAACATTTGTTAATAAATCTTTGAAATCTATTTTAAAAGTAATATATTAAATAATAATGAATAATTCTCGAATAACAATAAACAAAAATGTACTGTGATGTTTGATCTGTAACTATTTTGGTTTGATTATTAGTTTTTAAATAATCCATATTATATGATGTAACCTAATAGTAATGATACAGTTTTTCTTTCAAATTATTAGATTATTTTGTATTTATATTATGTATTTATTATTATGGATGACAGAGAGATAACAAATCTGAGTGATGGGGATAGAAAGTTTTCACACACATAACAAACCAATACCAATAAAATATGTAGACTTTATTTATATTCATTTCATTATTATGGGTACCATTGTGATGAAGTTTTCCTATTACTAGGTGTATATAATATTTTTAAATTTTGTTTTATAGCTGAGTGTTTTACAAAAATGTTTCCTGCATTAACAACACGTACTGCTTATGAATTATTCTATTCACGTTTAGGCCAACGTGCTTTGTCTGTTGCTAACTATTGGTATGATCCTCGGCATCGAGATCTTTATCTTAAATACAGCGTTTACCTAGCAGTTATTGATAATTTAAAACCTGAAGAGTCAAACATTGGTCATCTTCTCAAAATTAAAGATGGTGATAAAAATAAAATTAATGATTCAATTTTGAATACAACAAATTTGTTTTATACATCATCTGATGACACTATAATTGTTCAATCTAATGAGGATGAAACCAAAATAATAGAAACACATGTTTCTGTAGCCATAGCTGCAGTCACCACAGCTACAATTAAAGTAGCCGAAGGACATGATGATGATAACAGTACCCAAGAAAGATTTACTTCAGCCGCTACTATTGATTCTATTATGACTGATACATTGGTCAATAATGTTAACCTTTCCTACCTAGAAGATGATTATCCTAATGCTAAATCAAACACAAGAAAAATAGGCTTGGCTCGATTGCAGAGAATGGTACTAATTGGTGGGCCTGATGATGGGGTTATATCACCATGGCAATCCAGGTACATGCTTACAAATATCTGCCCTCCATTATTATAAATTAATTACTCATGTAATTTTATATTATGTACAGTCAATTTGCTGTATTAGATAGCACTGGTGGATTAATACAATTACGGAACCGACAACAAGATGATGTATTCAGCAATAATGATCCTATCGGATTACGGCAGCTAGATATGACAGGTCGACTGATCGAGTACACTGTGCCAGGAGTCCATCACCATGAATGGCATCATAATGAAAAAGTTCTAAATGAATGCATAATTTATTGGTTAGATTAGATTAGAACTAGCTAAATGGTCAGATTTTGTATGTTATTTCATTGTTGTTTCAGTAAAAAAAAAATAAGTTTATAAAACTAACATTATTTTCTCTAAAATTTTATATTATATAATATATTCAATCTTTATATCATATTTATACATAATTTGTGTTCAGGACTTAAAGTAATAAATTATATATTTTATATATTTTTCATCCATTACTTCTTTTTAGCTTTTATTTTTTTTATACATATATTTAAGAAATAACACAATGCATTTTACTTTACTAAGTGCTAAAAAGCATTAGCTCTAATAATACAATTTACAATTACAATTATGTAACCCTATACAGAAACTTTTTAAGGCCATGTTTCTAATGTTTTATATTTAATTTTTAAGGAGGTTTATTTGTTAATATTATTGAGTTTAATGTATGTTTAAATATCATCTAGTAGTAATAATTCTTATTTGAATGACTTAAAGATTTATCAGATTTATATATTTTTCAAAAGTTAAAAGGTTGTTGTACAATACATTTTATAATTAATATTTTATATTATTTTAATGGTGTAATTTATTTTGGACATCCTGGTAATGACTGAGAGAACTTTGCAGTTTAATAAAGTATCATGGAAAAAAAAAATTCATTTTATTCATAGATTATATCAACTTTTTGTTATTACTGTTTTGCAGCTTGAAAATCTGATTGAAAACAAACGGAAATCAAAAATTTCAACACGAAAATTTATTTTAAATAATATTCCATTTATTTATGGAACTTTTAATATAGGTTGCTATTTAAAAATCAAAATTAGGAAGCGGTTTAACTACCAAAAATAACATAAATATTAAATTGTAGAGCAGCTTGTTTCTTAAATATTCTAGTAAATAAATTCTGGATTAAGTGAATACTTTCCGAGATAACGAGTGACTTACGATAGATTGATCAACCTGTATATTTACTAAATAAAAGTTTCATATGAATTTGTTGTGAATTGTATTTAGTAAACTAAAACTAAAAACTAATTCAATTTTCTAAAACACTAATTTTGACTAGATTTTTTTTAAATTTGTGGAAAACCATACTTTTCACAATAAATTCAAAGGAAAATATATAACATATATTTATATAGTACTACAATAATAGTCTGTATGTTTTTTTCGTAACATTATATTTAAGACAGTATAAGCAAAGCGTAAAATTCATCCCGCATTAATAAAACTTCAACGCCTTTGAGACACGAGAAGAGGTTTACCTATTACATTCAAGCTTTATCATAATTATTTGTTTAAATGTATTAAACAAAATTTAAGGTACTCCTTATCAAATTTAAGAAAAAAATGTTTTTATTTTTATAGCTAAAAACCGCCTTGCTGTGCACATTACAACTTAAATTTTGTGTTTCAATAAAAAAAAAAAAATGTTTCTTAGTATATCATGAAATATAAATAATGTATTCAAAATGCATTATCATAATAAAAAATTGCTATTTTTTATGTTTTAATATATTGTATTAATTATTTAATAAAATTCCTTAATTTGTACATTATACATATGTAAAATAAATGGGCTACATGACTGAGTGGACTTGTGAATCCACATCATAGATGACAAAAATATACTGTTACTTAAAAGTTGCATAAAAATAAACCTATACCACAGTTGTCTTTAATGCCAAAAATATTCGATATAATTATCACAAAAAGTTAACAAAGTTACTTCGAATTTTATTAGTCATTCTCATTAGGTACATACCCCATGAAAAATCGTATTATGCACAACAAGTCAACATAAAATATTAATGTAAAGTTACCGTTTATATATATTACCGTTAATATATATGTGTCAATAAATTAATTACAAAATACGTTTCTTTGGGTCATTTTAATAACATTTTTACTTCTCAAATCTCAAGTTAAAAATATTTGACAAGAATTTGATTTAAAAATATTGAATTTATAAATGTTTTTAACGTGTATTTTGTTCACATAAATATCATGTATATAATATCAGAATATTAAATACAACTTATTATGGTGAATTTTCGAAAATTTATGCTAGGCTAAAAATAGGGTATTCGTTTGAATCGGAAAGTAGAAGGTACCTATTTGGTTATGCGAAATGCATTCTAAATTTAAAATGTATAATCAAAATTATTTCTAATTTCTGAATTGAGCATAACATTGAGGTTTACAATTCAGTAATATCGGAAAGATAGAATACATGAAGTTACTTATTTAATTTATATTACCGTTGTTAACGAAAAACGGTTAAGAGCGAAATTTGGTAATACATACATATTTTGAAATGCCGTAATTTATAAGATTTTTGTTAAAATTTTATCTTGAATTTTACGAAAAAAAAAACGAATGCATTAAACTCATGTTTGATTTTTAGACCACTAAGTACAATTTATAATGTAGGTATGTACCTTGCGTTAAATTTTCAAGCATTTCTCTTAAGTCAAAATTTTAATAACAGATACCTACCAAATAAATATTCATACCTATAAAAATATAAAAATATCAAATATGTACGTATAAATAGCGTAAAAAAGATTGAATGTTCTTGAAAATGATACTATGTTATTGTTGATTTAACTTGAATTATTGTTTTCCAACAATTAGTGTGGAATTGGTTTTAACTAGTAAAAAATCATTTACAACTAATTTGTTAGGTTAATTTTACTACAACATAATCTAAATATTATAGTTGTAATTAAAATGTTATAGTTCAATTCATTATTCAACCACCAATTACAATTAATTTAACAATTCAAAATAACTATTTGTTGTAGCTAATTTACCTCCGCTGTATTAATTTTAAATTTGTGGTTAATCATTCCCACTTGGAATTTTTATTTTTTATAAATAAGTACTTAGAATATAGATACAAGGATAGGTAATAATTTATTTAATATTATATAATGTTATATAATATTATAAAACATATGTTATATACCTATTATAAACAGCTAAATTAATAAATAACAACAATAAATAATAGACATAAGTTTTTAAATGAAAGGTATTATGGTTAAGTATTATACAAAAGGACAGTATAAGTAGGTCTTTACAATAATTTTTAACCGAAAAACAAAAAACCCAAATGCAATATATTTTGCCGTGTTTTCTACGGTTTCCCCGCTTTTTAGAAATTATTATGAAAACTATACAGAAAATCAAATGATTTTCTTACTCACTAGACAATATTTTCTTTCAGAAAAAGTTTACTATTTTTGAAATTTGGGTAAAGATTTCTGGTAGAAAAATGTAATCTTATACATTTTAAAACAAAATTGTATTATAAAATCGATCTTTTGTAACTTTTTAATTGGAGCAATATTACTGGCAGAAAAATTGCTTACAAACATGAAAATAAAAAAATCACATATCATAATAAAACCAATTTTAACATTCCACAATAAAATAAACAATCGTTTACGTAAAAAATACAAATAATTGTAAAGGTTTCGCGAAAAACAAAAAAACGATGGTTGTGGCCCGTGGGACCACGGGCCTGTGAGAGAAGAAATGGCTTGGATGGATGGGAGAGATAATTGTAATTTATATTCTATAATTATTCGCTTACTGGTGCCTTACCTAGAGTGCCTTGATAGATAGAGATAAATTGATAGATTGATAGAATGCCTATCAAGGCACTTTAATGGTATCTAAGTCCAAAAGTCATTACTATCAACTTTGATACACATAGCTGATTATCTGTTAAAAATTTGTTTTCTTTGGTCATGATAATACTATACAATTTGATGTGATTATGAACACTAAAGAACACCAACTAGAGTGTTCAAGGACGTGATTAATGATATAGAATAACTATTTTACGATGTGTAGGAGTCTGACGTCTACTCAAAATGTGGTGCCCGGGGCTAAATAATGACTTCCTTAATCTCTCCCTATATACATCTTTGCCTTATTATAGATACTTAGGTCAGGTACTAAACATTAAATGGGAAACGGTCAATTGGTCCCCGGATAAATTGGTCCCCGCAAAAAACGTATGCGGACAATCGGCCCCGTCATAATTTTATATACGGAAAATTATTGGTCCCGGGGAAATTTTGTGTTCACATCTTTGATTAGGATAACTAGCAACATATCGGAACCATTCGACAATAAATTGCAACATATTGTCCAGATTAAACATCCATGTATATAAATATATATATATATATATTTTTATTGAAATAATTACTTCAATAACTATGATATATTTTATTAAAACAATGAAAATGTATTATAAAATAATTTTATGAAACCTATGAGTGAAAAATAAAAATTTTTTCAATTGATTTTTCAAACGATGAACTTTTAAATTATTTGTGTTGTCTAAGTTTCAATACTAAACATTACATATTTTTTCCTGTATTTTTATTCAAATTATATTTATATTATTCTTTTATCGAATGTAACAACATTACACAAAAATGTCACAGGAAGAAAATTTCCTCGGAACCTATTGTCCGTGTATAAAATTATGCCGGGGACCGTTGTCTACATACAACTTTTTTTTCACGGGACCAATAAATTGACCTAGATTCACATTAGATATCTGATACCTAAATATTATGAAGGTACCTATTTCAAATTATGATAAAATAATTATTATAACTCTGAATGAATGGGAAATATAATTAAGTATTCAAAACTGTGTGAAAACTGAGAATTGAAGGATAACTTTATGTTTGTTAAATGAATTTGGTATAGATATATTTTTTTGAACAATAGCATAAGAATTTCGAAATTTAGATAATCAATAAACAGAAAAATTGAAAAAAAAAATCAATACAATTTTAGGAGCTGGATAGACAACATAGGTACAGGAATTGAATATTAGCAATGATATGTCGAGAATGTGTTAAAAAACTAATTTTTGCTAGGTGCTAGGTCGGTAAATTATTAAATTATTAGCAGTACTATTTTAGGAGTTCAATAGGCAACATTGTATACAATTTTAGTAATCGCTGGGCTTTTTTATTACATATTTCAATAATAATTCTATATAATAGTGTTAAATCTTATATTGGAACATACGTGTAGATTAGGTTATCTTATCGGCGGTCATATTTTTTAATATTTTAATGATAGCTGATAGTGTAATCAGCTATTGATGATGTAATGGCCGCGGACGAACAGCCCAAACGAGTTCCAATGAAAATAATACATTGTGCAGTTCGACTATAATCGGATTTTGTTGTCGTGAGTACTAGATAACTAAGATTAATCTTTTATTCGTTTTATCGTCGGGCGGTGGTCTGATTAACTGAGCTACTTTATAATTTTACTATTTCACTTTACATAACAGTCCGTGTGAATATGTACAATTAGTTTCTTAAACGTGAATTAAAGATTTTAGGTGAAGCAGGGGCGATACACAATATTGGTAAGTAACCTAGGTACATATATCGTATGTATATGTATACGTATACTTTTATCTTAATTTGTGCTATATAGTTACAATTCGCTAATATTACAAGTTAATATAGTTATAAATTATGTTACTTTATTCTACGTAGTTATTATAATATAATCATAAATCATAAACATATTTTGTAATGTAGATTAGAAGTAAGCTGACACTCTGATAGCTGAAGAGGTTGGCATGATCGTGTTCAACGGTGATAGATTATTAAATTATGTAGGTATAAGTAAATTGTTTGTATAATAATTACTTTCTCGATACTAATAGCTTATGTTATTATAATTATTAATGTTATTGTTTTAGTTGTTGTTGTAGAACTATAACTTAAAAGTTTTTTAATTACTGGATAACTGCAAAAAATTGTCAACTGCTGTGTCAATTGATTCCAATGGATTTTTTCCATTATCGCGGTGAGCAGAACTTCTACTACTGATGTTGAGAATACAACTACTACTATTATAGTGGTAAGATACCTTGTTTAGTAATTATTAGATATAAAATACAATAATTTTAGTTTAAACACCTAGCGATTTTTTGTTCAATCGTGTGTACAATGACAATGTACAAATAAAAAAATTTGGATGCACTTTGTTTGGGAATTACTGGTGAAAAGAAGTTTGGATATTCCATTATACATATTTTCAAAAGGAATACGTTAAATTAAATATTTTTAAAATAGGTATGAGGTTTTTAGTTCTTATTCGATTGGTAAAATCTAAACTTCCTTTTAATACATACTTTTTAAATTATTACACGTCATAGATCTTGAGAAGTAGTATTTTCAAAATTAATACAAAATATGTTAGAAAAATGCTGAACATTTACATTTTAAACTTTTTTTCAATTTATCGATATCTCAATTTGTTGTGCAAAACTATCTGAAAAAAAAAATTGCAAGGTCGCTACACTAGAATTATTCAATTTTTTTCAAAATATATTTTTGCATGTTCAAAAAAAAAGTTTTATTTTTCCGTATTTTTTTTAATGTAAATGGTTATTATTTAAAATCTTTAAAATATGGATGTTATTATTTAATCCATTGGTTAAATCAAATTTACTTATCACACTTACTTTTGATGTATTTGTACATTTATTATGATAAGTGCAAATACATAAAAAACCCAATGGGAGAGGTAAGTGATTAAATACATCAAATCTATCTTTATGATAGAACTAATTACTGAACAAATTTTATTGTTGGGCAAGTATAAAAAAAAAAAAATTGATAATGTAAATTCTAACCTTTTTATATTCTGAGCAAAGCAAGGAATGTATTGGTTTATTTTTATTTTTTTTTTATCTGTAAACATTTTGTCTGATGTATCAAGTGTAGTACCTTTTCAGAAAGGAAATTTTATCTAGATAGTACTTTAGCAAGGTCTTTTTTTGATTTTCCAAGCACTTTTCATCATAATTGAGAAAACTGAGATACAATAAGGAAAATTTATTAAATTAATTATTTAAATTTAGGTTTTTGTTTCGATTGAGTTAAAATATATGCCGAGACTTGAAATTTGGATATAAAACTTATATTTGTCTTCTTAAAATATTTTAGCCATTTTTTTTTTAGCTACTTATAGACATTTTAATTTTTGCAAGTTTTTGACGTAATTTTTATTCGGTATGTACTTTGTGGATAAAATTGTTAGACCAAACAGGAATGTTTAAAAATTTAACACGTGGTCCAACATAAATTATATGTTAACAAATAAATAACTAAGTTGTATTTATGAAAAGAAATCCTTTTTTTTATAATTTTTAATATCAAATGTTGATGAAATTTGTTAATTTTATGGCCTTTCAAAACATAACTGAACTGCACTCTGATTCTATTTTTCGTTAGCAATCATTTATCATTGCATACAGATATACTTTTAAGTTATATTTATGTAACTACTTAGTTTGGTATATTACCATCATTACCTACCAAAGTTACTTATAACATTGTTTTTTTATTAATTACATATTAATAAGAGGTAAACATAAATTTAAATTTAAAATAAAATAAAAATGTTATAAACACAAATTTATGTACAAATGTGATATTATTAGCAAATATTATAGAAATACATAGATTTCTATATTACACATTGAAGTTTGTTTAGCAAAATTAAATTAAAGTATTGATTAAGGATTGTTACTATTGCCATTATTATTATCTTTAAGTTGATTAAGAAAGGTGAACATAATACATTTTGTATATTTAATATATTATTAAAGTTATTTTTTATTTCATTGTGTATGCTTTTTAATATTGAATTGAAGTATTTTTTTTTTTGTGTACAAATGAATGTTAGGTCTTTTTATATATTGTTTGTGGTTTTGTGTTAACGATCTAATAAATGTTTTTTGCAAAATTTAATTTTGTATTTACTTTATTTAATCTAATTTCTGCAGTATGTTCTTTTAGCCTAGTTTTGAAATTTCTATCAGTTAATATAATTTATATTTAACTGGGTTATCATATTTTTTAATTGGTGGTTTTGATGTTTAACAATTTTATTATTTAGGGTCTTAATTATATTAGTATAAGTTTTAAATGCTGGTATATAAATTTGATTATTCTATTATTCTAGTTAAGAAAATGTTGTTTTCGTAACTAATGTAATTGATATTGTTTTTATTATTAATGATATTATTTTTATTTTGGTGTTTAACATTAAAATGTAATTTGTAAAGGGTCTTTAAGTTAAAATCATTAATTAAAGCTATTTTTTTTTATTTTTTTTTTAATTCTTGCAAGTACTTATTATTGTTTGAAGGGATATTTTTAATCTATGTAGCATTGATCTAAAATATGCTAATTTTTATGAATATGGATAGTTAGAATCAGGCATTTTAGCATGAGTTTGTGAAGGTTTTCTAAAAATATTAAATTCAAATTTATTATTAATTATTTTAATATTCAGATCTAAAATATTTATTTGATTATCAGTTCGCAATTCAATTGTAAATTGTATGTGTTTGTTAATTTTGTTGTAATTTATTTACCATATTTCGTGCCTTTAAATATTATAAAAGTATCATATATATATCTATAGTATTGTTCAATGTTGGAATTTTTTATAATGTGTTTGTTTTCATAGTTTTGTAAGTATATCTCTGAGAGTATGTTGTTTACAATAATATCATATTTTATATACATTTGTTTTATTTTAAATTTAAACTTATGTGTTTGCCTTTTGTTATTAATGTGTTATTAACCAAAACAAATGTTATAAGTAACCTGATGATGGTAATATACTGAAATTAAGTAGTTATATTAATATAACTTAAAAGTGCATTCTAAGTCGTGTTTTTTCAAACAATTTTTTAATATTGATTTATTAATATATGGTAACTGGGTTCTTTAATTATATTTTTTTAATAGTCATGTGATAAATTGTATTGTTTTGTGTCATTATCTGAAATGTAAAAAATCTTTATGAAAAATTTGCTAGCAGTGATGTATCTAGCCAATTCTAGATAGTTAATTTAGTGAACGCTTTTTTCCTTTTTCCAAAAGGATAAAATAAGTTGGCAACACTATTTATGAGTTTGTTTCATGGATAATAAAATAGATGGATCTATCATCTGTGGATTTTTAACAACCAATCAGAATCTCTTATCAGGTACACAAGAACAGCTGAAGGGAGGACTCAAGAATTGATTTCTATTAAAAATGCATAATTATAGTAATTCCCCCCATTTACTTTTACTTTCTGTAAATTTTGGATACACCAGTTTTGGTTTCAGCCTACTATTTAAAACAATCAAATAATATAATATAGTAGTAACTATTTAAATAATATAATATAAGTAAATAATATAATATAAGTAAATAATATAATATAGTAGTAACTATTTATATTATTTTCTTCTCTTACCTATAGATTACATTTATTTATTTAGTGACAGTTCTAACAAATCAATTTGACTGAAATCAATATGGAAGGTGTACCACGGTTATACATGATTGGCTTACCTGCCAAACAGTGTGTAACTGACAGAAAACCAGATTTCGCATCAGCCATAAATTATGTAAGTATTAGCCACTTATGGTTTAAAATATATATAATAAAACATAAAGGAAAGAGATTTACAATTTAACCATTTTTGGCCTAACAAAATTTGTTGTTTTTCTAATGGTTATCTAATGCCTCCTTAGAATTTATTTTAAAATTACAGTTTATACAACTATTTATGAATGAAATTCTTAACATATTAATGTTATTAACATCATAATTACAACTGATGACGACTTTAAAAAAACATTTAAGCAAGCAAATTAATATTATTAACAAATGTTTAGTGTAATAATAATGTATTTAACATGGTTAATTCACCAAAGTTTTAGTATTTTATAAATTGCTGAGTACATAGTGCATGCAATTTATGGCTTTTTACATTTATTTATTATATTTTTATTTAGTATATTCGTCAGTCCTATGAACGTGATCCTAATTTGTACTCTACTGATGTGGATATGCTGCAAGGTCTTAGACAATCTGCTATAGGTGCAGTGATGTCAGCTGCTAGTACAGTGGATGATTGTACAGTATTAAAACGTTACTATGTACAACTGATTCGATTAACAGAAAAGTTTCCTGGATTACTACAGCAATCACATGATGATATTGATAAGGAAGCAGTAGAAAAAACAACAAAACCTCTGAAATTTACTTGGTGAGTAATGAGAAATGATTGACTAACAGCAATTATATATATACAAGCAGTATAATTATGTTTGTTCTGGAACAGCTAGATATTTTTCACTTTAAAAACTAATTTCTGATCTCTGTTCACATTATTTTCTTGTTCTTTGTTCACAAACATAAATTGAAAAATTATATTTAAAAAAATTAAATGTTTTAAAAAGTCCAAAAGGTTATATCAAAACAAGAGAAATATGAATTTATTATTTTTAAAGTTGAATAATATTTAAAAACTATTTTCATATTAACATTGTGGTAGGAACAGTTCTCTTTTAAAATAATAAATAATAAAATATATTACACATTGCGTGTGTAATAGATAAATTTTGCATACAAATCGATAATGATTAATTAGGTCAAATTATATATACCTAATAATATTTTTGTGTTATTAAAATATTATATATCTACCAATATATATAACATTACGATTTGTATTGTTAATAAATTTATTTCTATCTTTTAGAATTTTAGCAAATTTCTATATGTTAACAAAGATTATATTTGAAAGGTTTATATAAAATTTAAAGTCAATCGATCCAGTAGAATCCAAAATCTCTTACTAATCATTTTAGACAAAATTTGATAACATATTTTAAAAGATCGTTTAAGGTTTAGTAGGAGTAGATGAAAACAGAATTGAGCTACGATGATTTCTCGCTAAGATATTTAAACTCAACAATTCTCAAAATTGGACTACCCAAAAATCGATTTTTAGTATTCAGTGTAAATAAGTTCAGAAATAACAATGTTTTACATGTTTCTGCTTATTATTGAATAAATTTATTGTGGAATATTATAACAAATTTTTGGATTCCTTTTGAAAATCTTAATATTTTTACATAAATAATTGATCAACTGATTTATGAGAAATTAGAAGAAGTATTTAATGATATAGATGAAATCGAAAAAGTTATTTCTAATGAAGTTATAGTTTCTGTTGATGAATGCAAACCGAATAGTTTAGTTATTTTCGATGATTGTGTTCTAGAAAAACAATTAAAAATTAAACAATAATTTATAAGAGGTCGATATAAAAATATTTCTTGTATTTATTGAACACAAGAGTTATACTACCGTGGATTTAACAATTATAAGAAACAATTTAAATTTTCTAATTATTTTTAAACAGTCTGATCATTATATTAAAAAAATATGGGAATACTTTATATGTGATAATAAATTAAGTTTATTTAATTTACTTTGTAAAAAATGTTGGAAAAAACCATTTGGATTCTTATCAATAGATATAACAAATAATCATCTCTATAATAAATTAGATACATTTTTATGTAAACATTACAAAACGAATGATAATCATTAATCATTGAATAACAAACATCAGTTAATGAAAATTTATTGAAAAAATGTATTTTTCTATAATAAATGAGAACACTTGAACAAATTCAAAACAATCTTTAGAAAAAAATTAAAAGTGTATTAAACTTAAAAAAATCTAATAAAATACGAAAAACAGTACATTTGAAGAGAAAAAAAACCAACAGAAGTAGAGATTAATGAAACAATTAATCTTGAAAAAAATAGCGAAAATGTGTAGAAATGAAGCAGAGAAAAAACTAAATGATGAAATAAAAAAACAAAAAGCATTTGAACCAAGAGATTAAAAAATACTAAAGAAGCTGTTAGAAAAACCGATGATGATATTAAATCATTTTTAGTTCCTGTGAAACAGTTAACACAAACATCAGATTTTATTACCAAACAAAAAATGATACGAGATAAAGACTTAGAAACAGAAATCAAAAATTCAATTATTAATAACAAAATAGGAGTTATTGCAGCTCATTATTTAGCCAAATTATTAGATGATAAATTTGGGATTTTTCATAGTAAAGATAACGATATTATTTTAAACGAAAAAACTTATAAAGGAACACAAGGATTATGAAGATTATTAACATATAATAAAAATATAGATAAAACATCATATTCTGATGATGATATTAAGAATTATGAAAAGATATTAATAGAAACAGAATCATTATATCATAATAATAATAAAAATACAAAAAAAGTAAAATCAAGTAAAGGGGATAAATACATGAATCTGATCTGTCCTATTTGGAATAAAATTAATGAAAATAAAAAATTACAAAGTGCATGAAGGATCTGGTTCAATAACTTGTACAGAAAACCCAATTCAATATAAATACATCGATAATTTAAACAAATTGTTAAAAAGATTATATTTTATTGCTGCCTAAGAAGAAGCTGGTAATAATAATAAATTCCATAATGAAAAGTTAAGTATTATAAATTTTGTAAGTAAAGAAATGGAAAAAATTAGTTGATACAACCCATGGTATAGAATATCTCATTTCTTTTATTGCAAGTTTACCAAAATAAGTGATCATTGGATCTAGACTTGTTAATAATTTCTTGAATAGTAAATTTATGCCTGAAATTCACTGGTCTGGTTATAACTATCCCGGACCATTTACAAAATCTACGAAACCAATAAACAAACTAGATGAAACTGCCTAAATTATATATCTAAATATTTTGTCTAAATATCAGAAACCTGATTAAAAAAATGTATTCTTAAGTTATGACAATTTTTAAATCTTGTTCAGAAGTATCAATAGTCTATTCTGCAAAGATTTCATTAACTTGTTTATCTAGAACAGTTAAATGTGCATTAATATTTGCTATTTTTAATGAATAAAACTTTTGATATATTTCTGGTAAATACTGAATCTTTTCATAAATATAATCACCTAAAATTTCAAAAGTAGAATTAGAAAAATGCATCTGATCCTTTGCGGATTTGCCCAACATTTTGAAAGCTGTTTCACAACTGATGAAAACCATACAAACCAAAATGAAGTAGTAAACCTTGAACAAAGAAACATAGAAGATCAACCAATAGTCAATTCCATGAGCCCATATACCCCTAAAGAAATACAGATAATAATAAATAAACTAGCTAATAAATAAAGCCCGGGTCATGATCTGATAACAAATAAAATACTCAAAAATCTCTATCATACATAGCTAGACCTCATGAACTCCTCCATAAGACTAGGCTATTTTCCTGACACATGGAAAATTGCAATCATTATCCCTATACATAAACCAGGAAAACAAAATAGTTCACCCAAAAGTTACAGACCCATTAACCCTACTCCCAATTTTCTCAAAACTCCTTGAAAGAATTTTGCTGCACAGAATTAAACTGTTCCTAAAAATTATACCACTACATCAATTCGGTTTCAAACCATTTTATTCGACAACCCATCAGCTACAATGGATCTCTGAAATCATAGTAAACAGTTATGAAAATAAAAATTTACTACAACAGCCTTTTTAGACATATCACAGGCCTTCGATAAGGTTTGGCACCATGGACTTATTTTAAAAATAAAATCCCTAAACCTACCTTTATACCTTAACAATACACTCTTGTCATTTATAGTAAATCTCAAATTTCATGTCAGAATAGGAACAGATATATCACAAATACATAATGTAAAGGCTGGAGTTCCACAGGGATCTGTGCTAGGACCATCTCTATTCAATATCTACTGTCACGATATACCAACACCGCAACACTGCCATCTAGCAATGTTCGCAGATGACATTGCAATAATAACGCAAAACCAAACTCTTGAATCTTCAAAAAGAGACCTACAAAGCTCCATAGATGAACTATCCCTCTGGTTCTCAAAATGAAAACTAACACTAAACCCAACCAAAAGCGAAGCAAAAATATTTACACTCAGAAATTACATAAACCCGACCCTACTTCAAATAAACAATAAAGAAATCAACTGGAATAACAAAGATGACTCAGTAAAATATTTGGGCCTGCACCTTGACAAAAAACTAAGCTGGAAAATACACATCAACAAAAAATTAAACCAAGGATACACTAGGCTACGAATACTGTACCCTCTATTAAATCATAGCTCTACCATACAAATGAAATGCTCTCTACTCCTTTACACAGCAGTAATAAGACCATTAGTAACCTATGCATGCCCAGTCTCAAAAACAAAAATTAAAAAATTACAAACCCTCCAAAATAAATTCCTAAGAATAGCCCTAAAGGCCCCTTGGTTTATGAGAAACAAACAACTACACAACAATACAGGCCTACCACACCTATCTACCTGGATAACACAACAATTTAAAAATTTCCTCGGGAAACTCCACTAAGTTGGCAGAGCCTGTCACTACAATATGGGCAAGAGATCCACAAATCTAAGACTCAAACCTCGGCTACCTCAGGACATCCTACTAGATCCCAATGAAGACACCCCAACCTCAGACCCAGACTCATAGCTTATCAAATCTATTAAACCTATTATACATTACATAATTAATTATATAATAATATAATATTACTATTATAATTAAAAAAAAAAAAAATGTGTAACATTGTAAAAATACTTGGTGTATTGACACAATTATATTAATAAATAATAAAAAAAAAGATATACAATTTAGGTATATTTTTTATAATTTTTAATAAAATCCAAACACAAATATACACAAATAGGCGGATCATTTTAGTGTTGAAATCTTCTAGATGTTATTTTAAGATAATTTTCTCCTAAATACTTTACTAATTCTTTTGGTGGATTAGCATTACCATAAGAATCAAAATAAATTTTAAGATTTTCATGTTTTATCCATGCAACTCAATGTGATCCTTCTTGATCAGAATTATTTAAAATATTAATATTCCACATTGATTCGTTAAAGTTTCTATAGATAATTCATCTCTCATTAAACATCCTTGAACATTTTTAATTTTTTACCAGCTTTCATGATATCGAAATATGCAGAAACATGTAAAACATTGTTATTTCTGAACTTATTTACACTGAATACTAAAAATCGATTTTTGGGTAGTCCAATTTTGAGAATTGTTGAGTTTAAATATCTTAGCGAGAAATCATCGTAGCTCAATTCTGTTTTCATCTACTCCTACTAAACCTTAAACGATCTTTTAAAATATGTTATCAAATTTTGTCTAAAATGATTAGTAAGAGATTTTGGATTCTACTGGATCGATTGACTTTAAATTTTATATAAACCTTTCAAATATAATCTTTGTTAACATATAGAAATTTGCTAAAATTCTAAAAGATAGAAATAAATTTATTAACAATACAAATCGTAATGTTATATATATTGGTAGATATATAATATTTTAATANATTTATCTATTACACACGCAATGTGTAATATATTTTATTATTTATTATTTTAAAAGAGAACTGTTCCTACCACAATGTTAATATGAAAATAGTTTTTAAATATTATTCAACTTTAAAAATAATAAATTCATATTTCTCTTGTTTTGATATAACCTTTTGGACTTTTTAAAACATTTAATTTTTTTAAATATAATTTTTCAATTTATGTTTGTGAACAAAGAACAAGAAAATAATGTGAACAGAGATCAGAAATTAGTTTTTAAAGTGAAAAATATCTAGCTGTTCCAGAACAAACATAATTATACTGCCTATATATATATATATATATATATAGTATTATATAGTTGTGTACTTCATAATGTATAAGTATCATACTCAACAATTTTAGTGTTTCTAATAACATAGAAACATTTCTTATTCTAATATATGTATAGGTATCGAAATCTTTGTGGCAAAGCAAATAAGGATGTTGAGGGGTCTGTGGTTGACTATGGCAACATTGAGTATGAAATGCGATGTGTGCTGTATAATGTGGGTGCAGCACATAGTCGACTGGCTGCTGCCCAAGACCGGTCACCTCCACTAGAATCTTCTAGTGAACTGATAGAAGGAACAGAGTCTTCATCAACTAAGGCTCTCAAGGTAGCTTGCACACATTTGCAATGTGCTGCATGGGCATTTCAGGTATTGATTTACCAACCAATTAATCTATATGTGTCATTGTATTATGTCCACAAGCCTTTAAGTCTGCCAAATTCGGGAGAGGTGTGCAATATAAATACCATGAAAAATATTGGATAAAAAAACTTGAATTTGAATTTTTTATGATGATATAGATCATTTTCCAGTTTTACTACATTTATTATAAATGTGTTATTTTTTATAAGGGGGTTTTTTATAACTTTACAGTGTTGAATTGAAATACTCAATAAAACTGAATAAATATTATTTATCTATGTATTTATTATGCACTTAAGATATTCTGTTTATTTAATTAAATTTTTAGTATAATAATATGAATGATTATTTAAAATACAACTCAAAAATAAAACTAAATTTTATGGAATGTTAACCCATTGTTAATTTTTTACAGCAATTGCTTGGCAGTAGAGGAAACAACAATGAAAAGTTTGAACGACAAAAGCCATCAGTTACAAGTTACACTGTTCTCGAGTTTTCATTTAATGTTATGCTAGCACAAGCACAAGAGTGCATCTTAGAGAAAAGTATGATGGATGGCCGAAAACCTCTCATAATAGGTACTACTAATAATATTTATTTATCATATTAAAAATATTATATAATTGTATTATATTAATTACTAGTTGTCCTGACTTTGTGCACTAAGTATTGAACAAATAAAAATGTGTCTTCATGACTCCTCATTTCCTAATCTGTTTCAGTTAATAATTGTTGCTTGGTAATTTATTAAAGTAGTAATTTACATATAAATACTACTATTACTCCAACTGTATTTTTAATATTTTATATTCCTCATCATCAAGAGTATCATTATTGATTTGTGTGTTTATATTATTAATATAGCCAAAGTGTCAGCAATGATATGCGAGTATTTCGCTTCAGCAGTAGATGCAGTACGCAGAATGGAACATGAGCCTAATTGTGTGAGCAACTATAGGTTTGAGGTGAATTCAATTTTGATTTTCAAATATTACATCTTAAGGAATGACAATCTTTGACTGTTACAGAAGTGGAAATCATACTCTGAGTTCAAGTGCCGTTATTATGGATCTGTAACAGCTCTGTTCCAGGGCCAACATGTCCAGGATCAACTCCAGCAGATGGGCACTCGAGTGTCATTTTATCGACGATCTTTAAATTTGCTTAATCGCGCATGTATGGTGTCTGAGCAAGGTGCCAATACATTAATGGCTTTGGCACCAAAAGATGAAGACGTAGAAGATGATGAATACTATTACTACTTGCAATCAAAAGATAGCCAGAATAAAAGTCAATATGCAATTGCCAAAGTAAGAATAAAAATTTTTTCAATCAAGTTCAATACAGCTCCTCCATTAAAATTAAACTTACTAATAATAACAAAAGATTATTCATGAGGTTTTAAAAACTAAATGAAACATGCATCATGCATATAGTTTATCAGTGTTTAGCTTTACAGTCATCATACAGGCACATCCACTTTAAAATAATTTATTTTCACCTTATTTTTAGTAAGATTTTGATTTTATTTTAAGTATATTTTTCATATATACATATATACTTTTTATTATTTATATTATTTTGTATAATTTGAGTTAATAACCACATTAATGTAATTTTAAAAACTAATAACTCAATATAATTTTAAACTTTCTGATTATATTATTATTTTTGTTTTTTAATTATCAGTTGAAATTTTAAAAGTAAGTTCTTCTGTATTTTTATCCTAATTTTGATGGGATTACATAAAATATCACTTTTTACATGTAAACATTTTGCAATAATTGAAGTCAATTTGTGTCTTATGTATAACAATAACGATGATTGAATTAACATAAATAACATGATTGTTTTATAAATCATAAATCAATATCAAAATAATTAAAAATAAATGTAGTTATATCAATCTCTGTTAATACATCTAAATGTTTACATAAATAGTCAGCCACTCTTTTATTAGTCTATAGTTAACTATTCCACCAAATTTTGATGTGGATTTGAAAATGTTCAAATTAGTGCAAATTAGATTGTAATTATGATTTTTAATACTGATTAGTTTTTAGATTCTATAGGGTGGTATTTTTTAGATTTCCTAAGCAGCCATTTTAAAAATAAAAGCATGTAAGTGTGAAAAAACTGTAGGAAATGTTCAATTTCACAATTTCATCAAAAAAACATTAGATACCTTTTTAATTTACTTTCTTACAGTATCATTGCCAAAACTTTTGAAACATTTTTGAGGTTTTTGCGCGATTTTAATTTTTGGGAGTTTTTGCTATATATCAGTTATAAATACACATAGAGACTTATATTGGACTAACCTAGACATGATAAAAATTTCCAAAATTGTACTTTTTTTTTATACTATAGACTACTTTCATCCTAGAAAACTTACTCAGATGTATAAATGTAGCACCCTTTTCTTAAAGTCAATTTTATCTATTTGTTAAATACATAAGTTATTTTTTGATTTTCAAAATGGTATTTAAAATAAAAATGATTAACCGGAAAAAAAATATACGATTTTTCACGATTTCGTTATTTTAAGTAGGTCCCTACCATGTTTACTAGCACAAATATGGCTCCAATTGAAAAACAACAAGAGACCTGTTATATTGAATTATTAATTTTGATTTTAATGATACAGGCCATATTTTGATTTTCAAATTAATTTTTATAATAATCGGCAAAAAATGTAAGAAGGTTAGGTTAAAAATAATTATGGTACTTCAAATTATGTATTTCCGAATTGCGCTCTGAATCTTCTTTCATAATCAATGGTTTATCATTGCTTACAGATATAAATGAAATAACCTTATGTATCCCACCTTCCCACTACCCACCTAACACAGTAGCAGCACTCATTTCCAGTATCAGCTCTTTTTACAATCAGTTTGTATATGTAATATATTATCAAGATTATTGTATTTATTTCATTGTGTATGTGATTGGATGTGTATTGATTGGATGTGTATTGGAAAGCTACAATATAGAATTAAAATATTTGTTCTTTTGTGTACATTGATAGATTTTTTTTCTATATTATTTGCAATTTTGTGTTTTCTTTTCAAGATATATTTAGCAAGATTTAATTTAGGATATTTTCGTTTTAATCTAATTTCTAAAAGTGTTATAATTTGTTTCCCATTAACTTATGTATATTTTATTGCATTCAAAATTTAATTTATACATTCCTGGATTATCATATTTATTTATTAGAATATTTTGATGTTTATTGATTTTATTATTTAGACATTTAATTATATTATTATATGTATAGAAAGCTGGTTTATAAATTTGGCTGTTATTTTTATTGTTGTTTATACAGTTGTTTTTTTGTTGTAATTTATTTAAAACTGGTTGTAGAAACTTAAAATTTGACAGAAACTTTACATAGACATAATGAAATTTCAAACATTTGAGTCATTTTTAAGCTATTTATAGACATTTTAATTTTAAGAGTATTTTTCTATGGATAAAATTGTTGGACTAAACAGAAATGCTTGAAAATTTAACATAAGTTTCATTATAGGTTGTACTCAGTGGTCAATAAAAAAAAGTTGTTAGTATTTTTTTTTTTTTTGTAAGAATTTTAATATCAAATATTGATAAAAATCTTAAATATCATAATATTGACCTTTGAAACATAAATAACCAAACTCCACTCAGAATCCTTAAGACAGCCACATATGGTCCAGTTGACCTGTCAGTTATGCCTGAGTAGGCCGCCAAAGATCTACAGGCTGGACTAATGCAGTACTCCAGATGTGAATCTGTCTAGCATCATTTCAGTCACAAGTTTTGATAGACATGGCTACTATCACGCTTGCTGATATTAGATACTATTTTCTTCAAACAATGTTCGCTTTGGTATTTATTAATACAATTTTTAATACACTGAGATTCTTTTTCTCTACACATTAAAAAAAAAAGAATGACAAAACCACACGAAATAACATATGTACCGCAGTATTATATTAATTATATTAGCTTGTGAACTGTAAAATAAAACTTAACTTAATTCGACTGGATGGCCATAGCTCAGAATACACATACCTTCCGATATGTCTGCACAGTCCCCCACAGCAAGATGGAAGAAAGAGTTTTCATATTTTTTCGGCAGCTTACACAAGCATTACTGACAGGCTGACTGGACCATGGCTGCTTTTAGCAATAATAAATCATTGCATACGAAAATAAATTTAATTTTACCTCCCAACTTCTCACCTACATCATTGGCCCACCCATCCAGCGATGTCAGTCTCATATATATAAATATATATACATATATACATATATACATATATCTTTTTCTATTATATATTTTTTCTTCTGGGCCTCCACACAAGTTCTCCTCAGTGAGACCCAGTATTCATGTGGTAAATAAAATTAATAAATAAACACTTATTTTATTAGTATTGTGTTTGTGTTACTGTGATAAATTTTTATTGATTTTAAAGGAATTGGAGATGCGCAGAGATACTCTTTCATTTGCCATGGATGTGGCTGGGGCTAAATGGCGAGCAGCTAAATCAGAGAATGAGCTTATTTATCATGAACCTGTAGTCCCTGTGTCTTCAGACGATGATGATACTGAATGTATAAGAAGTAACTTGGCATCAACAAGTAGTACTAATCATCCCCAATTAGAAATGGTTAAGGGTGCCTCTCTGGTAAAGCCTATTGGATTTGGCATAGATGATACTGAGTTATTAGTTGTTGTGACTAACAAGGATTCACCATGTGAGTCAACTACTACTACATTATTCAAAGACCTAGTGCCTGCAGCCACTCGTCACCGAGCTGAAATATACCAGTTTGTATCAATTATTATTAATTAATTATCTTAACTATTTTAAAAATACTAGTGTGTGATTATGTTTATGTATATTTTATTCATGTCTGCTAGTATCTGGTTCAAAAAATTTGTTTAAAGCCTCTGTACTCACCATGGAATTTTAAAAGTAGTTTAATTTTACACATTTAAAGACATGAGTTCATAAACATGTTTACTTTGCATTAAAGTATATTTTTTTATATTAAGAATCCTGTTCATGGTTATTTACAATATCTTTACAATAAAATGCTTATAAAAAATTCTTAACATTTACAATTAAAAATCATGTTTTTCAATATATATAGTAAATAAATATATAAATAAAAAATTAATATATTAAAATAAAATAAATTAATTAATGAAAGCATAGACTGGAGTATTATGATAAATTTATTATAAAACCAGTTTAAAATTAAAAATTCATCATCAGGTATATCATAGTCAAAATGTAAAGTATTAAATGAAGGAATATATAGAAAGAAAAACATTGATTAGGTTCGGGTAGGGTAGGGTAGAAATACAAACTGATTGTTTTTACATAGAATATAGAAATAATTTATTTTAATAGGAGAGATTATTTAAAATTAGTTATTATTAAACATAAATTTGTTGAAAAAATGTAAATTAATTGATTATTATTTATTCTCTAAAATGTATTGATACAAGATTATTTTTAAAAAGGGTTTGAACATTTAAAATATTAAAATTATTTTTCTTTAATTCATTGTGTGTGTGTAATTCTTCTAAAACTGAATTAATGTAAATGTTTTTTTGGGTATTTAATATTTCTAAGTCTGTATTAATATCTAAACTTATATTATGGTTATTTTTTAAATTTAGCGAAATTTGAATTGGGGGGTCTCTAAGATTCTGAGTGGAGCAAAGAAGCTTATGGTTTTAAAAAAATTAAAATTTTCTAATAAAGGAATTGCTCTGATTTTTATGTGTAGCACCTTTTCTTAAAGGATATTTATGTGGAGAGATACTTTAAAGAGGTCATTTTTTCGATTTTATCAAGAGTTTTCTCATCAAATGTGAAAAACTCCCAAAAATCAGGAAAATGTATCACATATATTTGTATACTACAATGTTTTTTTTTTCTGTGAACAACTTTTCTACTAGCAATTTTATTTCAGTTAATTTGATGATCCCAAGAGTTTTCTCAACAAATGTATTGTTTATTATGGAAACTGTAAAATATATAAGCTATGGGTCCTTTAAGTGCTCTTTTATTTGAAATTTCCATGTAAAATTATGAAACCAATAATATTATTAACAAAAAAATATACAGTGCATATATAAAAGAATATTATAGATATGTTGATGACACATGCATTTTATTTAGAGGTTCAAATAGACATGCAGAAAATTTAGTTAATTACTTAAACCAAATAAATAAAAACTTTCAATTTACAATCAAAATACAAATCAATAATACATTTAATTTCTTAGATCTTACAGTTTCCATAGTAAACAATACATTTGATTTTAGAATTTAGGGTCTTAAAAAAAAAAAAAATTGTTAATTCAATATTCCATAGGCTGAACGTAATCTATTAAATAAACATAATTATCAACATGAGCTTAATATTATCCATAATATAGTTCATAGAAATAATTTCAATTTCAATACTATTGAAAAAATGCATAAACATGTTAAAGAAAAAATAAAACACAACTCACCAGATAATGTTGTTAACTTTTGTAGTATGAAATATCAAAATAATATTTCTAACAAATTAGCTAAAATTCTGAACAATTATGCAAATAATGTAAAAATTGTTTTTAAGACTAATAATAATTTAATTTTCATATAAAGAATAGAACTAAAAACTTCACAAAAAAAATTCTCCTTTTAAAAATGCTGTTAAAAATAAACTTAAATGTAACTGTAATAAATTGTATGTAAGACAAATAGAAATTTTAAAATAAGATATAAAGAACCCATTTCTGAAAAAAAATTAAAAATGACTGCCTCTAATTCAAATTAGCCATAAATAGCCATAATATAAGTTTTAATATTAATACAGACTTAGAAATGTATAAACCCAGAATAACATTTACATTAATTCAATTATAGAAGAATTACACATACACAATGAATTAAAGAAAAATAATTTTAATAATATTTTTAAATGTACAAACAGTGTACTTTAAGTGTAATTTTAATTATTCAAATTTAGAAGAATTATAATATAAAAAAATAATTTTAAATGTTCAAACCGATTTTAAAAATAATATCTTATATCAATACTTTTCAGCTAATATATAATAACCAAATAATTTATATTTCATAACATATCTATGTCTAATAATAATAATTAATTTTAAATAATCTCTCTTATTAAATTAAATTATTTCTATATTTTATGTAAAATGACCGATTTGTATAATTTTTATTCCGTGTATTCCTTCATTTAATTTTTTATACTCAGTCGCATTTTACATTTTGACTGTAATTTACCTGATGATGAATTTTGAATTCGAAACTGGTCTATAATATAATACATTTATCATAATACTCCAGACTATATATTCATTCATTCATTTATTTATTTTTATACATAAATTGTTAATTAATATATTTATTTCACGAGTATTAACTATTTTAATAATTTTGTTTTTACTTTATTATTTTATTATTTTTCAATAAAATAATAATCTTTATTTGTCAATTACAACAGTATGTACATTATTTTTTACAAGAAAATAAATACATTGACACTTCTCCAATAAGCATAGCTTGTGATAGGGGATAGTGAGTTCAAATCTATACTAATATATATATAAATTAAATTTAAAACTAACAAAATATACATAAAAAATTATAAATAAATAACTATATTAACTATTGTTTAGTAAACTACACAAATAAAAGTAAACAAAAAAAGAAAGAAAACAAAAAAATAATATTAAAAATTATCAGATGGACATTTTATTAAGATCTAAGGATAGTATGTAATTAATTATTTGTTTTTTATTCAAGCATTTAATTTAACTAAATATGGTATTATATTTCTTGTATATAGCAGTTCCAACATAGAAGATACTATTTTGACAGTTTTAAACTTAACTGAAATTAGATTCCAAAATTTTTTAGATCTGGTATTGTGTACATGTTTTATAGTAAAGCTGCTGATGTCCATTTTCATTAATATTTTTAAAATAAAGTCCATTAAATTTTAGAACATCAAAATCATATAATTGGACAGTTAAATAAAGTGGATCTTTATTAAGTATACATTTAATTAAAGTGTTAACTACAATTTCTAATTTATGAAAATTAGTTTTGTTAGTTCCACGCCCATACAACAATTTCATGTGAAATAATGGATTGTGCTGATGCAAAGTATACCATTTTCTTCTTCTTTCTTCAGCTTAACGGTCCTTGAAGGACCTGAGCTGTCACAAGTAAGTCTCTCCACCTTTCTCTGTTGAGTGCTAATTCAACAGACGCATTCACATCCAACAATTGAATGTCCCTCTTCACAGCATCTTTCCATCTTGTTCATGGTCTACCCACGGTTCACGGTTCTTCTGTATCATTGCGGTTGTGACCTTTTTTAGTATATCATCTTCAGCTCTCCAAATATGTAAAAAAACCACTCCATTCTCTTAGTTCTTATATACGTTAATATCGTTGGTTTTCCATACAATTGGTACAAATTTTCGTTTTTCCGCCTTTCGAATGTTCCTAGGTCCAGATTGTACACCGAGCCAAAAATAGATCAAGTCTCATACGTGTAAGTCACTATTGGTCTCAGATAACTGACATTGAGCAGTGTTTTCGACTTTCTCGACAACAATTTAGATTTCAATAACTTTTGGATGCTTTGGTAGCATTGGTTTTCACATGCTAATCGTTCAACTATTTCCTGATGCATGTCAGTTTTATTGTTTATGTTTACACCTAGATACTTAAAACTTTCTACACTTTCAAATGTGAGATTATCTACTTGTAGATTAGGCTGATATTCTCTTCTCCCGGAAAGTACCATAAATTTTGTTTTTTCTTCGTTAATACAAAGTCCCATTTGTTTTACTGGTCGTCACAAGGTTAGACATTGTCTGGGTGATATCTTGTCATGAGTTTCCTAAANAGATACTTAAAACTTTCTACACTTTCAAATGTGAGATTATCTACTTGTAGATTAGGCTGATCTTCTCTTCTCTTGGAAAGTACTATAAATTTTGTTTTTCTTCATTAATACGAAGTCCCATTCTTTTACTGGCCGTCACAAGGTTAGACATGGTCTGGGTGATATCTTGTCTTAAGTTTCCTAAAATGACAATATCATCTGCATACGCCAATATTATTTCTTTATTTACCACCTCAACTTGATAACTATGATTTATTTATCGAATCGCTTTTTCGAGACCTAAATTGAATAGGGTTGGGGATAAGGCATCTCCTTGCCGTAGGCCCGAATTTACTTCAAAGGCTGATGACGATTCTCCCAGAAATTTCACTTTGCATGCTGTTTTCTTATTGCACAGCTTTACTAACATATTTTTTCGGTATACCGAAGTAGGTCAATGTGTTCCATAACTCTTCCCTATTTATACTACCGTANTGACTATGATTTATTTCTCGAATCACCTTTTCGAGATCTAAATTGAATAGGGTTGGGGATAAGGCATCCCCTTGCTCAATTTTACTTCAAAGGCTGATGATAATCCATTTAATTCAATACCATTTTAAGATTGTTAATATTTTAAATATATTTCAATGATTTAAATTTAAAAAATTAACATCTAATAAGTAAGGAAATGTAATCTAAATGATAGTTCCATTTCAAATGTGCATCAATAAAAATTCCTAAATATTTTACTAAATATTTTTTTTGTATAATCACAACTATTATGGTTAGTAGGGTCATGTTAGGTTTACTCAAATAGATTATGCTTATCTCATCAATATTTGAAGTTTCATTAATAGTGAAATTAAAATATTATTTAAAATATAATAATTAAAATATTAAAATTGATATGTATCTATACATATCAATTTTTATAATTTAATAAAGAAAAGTTTCAATTTTTTTAACTATTGCAAACCAATTCTTGTATACTCATAAAAATATAAGTTCACATCATAGTAAAACCAATATATCTGCTAACCCATTTTATTTATATTTTGCCTAGTAACATTTATGCTAGCATACATCTTTTGGTTGTTGTGTTCATATACATAATGTATTCCATTGTGGTACATTAACTGATACTAAAATGTTATAAGGACACTTAATTTTTTTATGCTAGTGTTTTGGCATGACTTATACTATTTCCTTTTTTTTTTTATTAATTGATGGAGACTGATTTGAAGTAACAATATAAGGTGATTGGGCTGTAGCTCTGAATTTAAGTTTGGCAATATTTGTTCATTTGTTAGTTTTCATGGATTTATCATTTTGGTAATCTGTAATTATTCCAATTTCTTGTGAATTTTTTTTTCACAAGACGTTTGATTTTAATTATTTTTATTATAGAGCAGATGGCTACCAAAAAATATTGTATCTCTTAACATAAAATCCAGTACTCATTGTATTTTTCGGATCTATATCACCTCCATGATTGACATCTCGAAGAATATAATAGCAAAACTATTTAAAATGGGGGGGGGTTGTAGTTTTGTCAATTTCCCACAAAGTAGAATTAAAAAAAAGAAGAAATTTTATGTTAACAAATACAATATTCTTTGGTATTCATCTGTTTTATAATGAAAATAATTAAAATCAAACAACGGCTTACAAAAAAAAAAAAAAAAAAAACATTAATTTACAAGACATTGGAATAATTACAAATCACCGAAATAATAAAACCATAACAACCAATAAATGAATAAATGCTGCCAAACTTAAATTCGGGGCTACAATTGGAACACTTTATATTGTTACTCAATATAAAGTATTCATAATAATTAATTAAAAAACAATTCAATAAAAACAACTGAATTTATGCATTTTTTTAATATTTTTTACAGTCAAATGAGTCGTATTTTACGTATAGGATCGTTAAATTGACGCTTAAATAAAAAATAATTTATTCCATTGAAATACCTGACAAATTTACATACAAATTTACGTGTCACACAAAAATTACGATTTTGGACATATAGCACATAAGCCAAAAATGGCGGTGATAATGATTATTTTTGGAAAAAATCGAGTGACCCCTTATTTCGTAAGAGAATTTTGGGTTAAATTCTCTGGAATGGTTTATTTTTATTTTGTATGGGTATTTTACAAATAAAACGGGTAAAACCAGAGTTTTAATAAGAAAACAAAAATTCCAAAAAAACAATTCTTATAGCCACATATAGAGTCACAATCCGTAGAGTTGGCCAGTTTTTTCTGATACACTCTGTATATATTTTGTGATTTCAATATAACAGAGTATATGACCATAACTAAAAAGTATATAGTATAGGTAAGGTGTTTATAAATAATGATCAGAAGTAAAGGTAACCTTCCACTACAGCCCTGTGTGTATGTGTTAGTGGTGAGAAAAATCCATATTTCGAATTGTTCGAAAATTCGAATACTTGGATTTTACTCTGATTGCACACACTCGCAATGTTACTAGTGTGTGTGAGTGTGTTAATAACTGATGACGTGATTTTAATCCTGAAAAACTTAATTTGTTCAGGATACTTTATTAGCTGCATTCACATAAGTATTGTAAATATTTTTGTAATCAGGAGAGTGACCTTAATAACATATCAAAAGTCAAAATTTTAATGATCAGAGTAGATCGAGGATTGCATTCATAGATATAAGAGATTGTATATACTGAAAGAGGGGTTCCTTGCACTATATACTAAAAGTTTTTCAGAATAGTTTTCTGATTTACTCACAGTATCACTATACTCTATTCACCGTAAGTTGACCCATTACTTGACGAAAACCTCTCACAAAAATCCCGAAAAAAAAAACTCACCCCCCACCCTGTACGAAAGGTCGCGGCGGCAGTCTACTGCTTACTACGACGAACAACGACGAACAACGACGATCGCCTAACACCGCCGACCAATCACAGACCACGACGGCCCAATACATGCGCGGAAGTGAGTCAACTTGCAGTGGATAGACTATAGTGTGTGTGAGGGTGTTAACAACTGATGACGTGATCATGACGCGTGATTTTAAAGTTTTAAATTAACAGAATTGATCGAGGATTGCGTTCATAGATATAAAATTGGTGTATTTTGAAATAGGGGTTCATCTACACTATATATTAAAAGTTTTTTATAATGGTTTTCTGATTGTATTCACTCACAGTGTCACTATACTCTATTCACCGTAAGTTGACCCATTACTTGACGAAATCCTCTTGCGAAAATCCCGAAAAAAAAAAAAAAACTCACCCCCCTCCCTTGTACGAAAGGTCGCGGCGGCAGTCTACTGCTTACTACGACGAACAACGACGATCGCCTAACACCGCCGACCAATCACAGACCACGACGGCCCAATATACATGCGCGGAAGTGAGTCAACTTACAGTGAATAGACTATAGTGTGTGTGAGGGTGTTAACAACTGATGACGTGATCATGACGCGTGCCCGGTGACCTAACTAATGGCCGAGGACGACCATTGACTGTGATGCGCGATAATCTTTATTTTTCGTACCCTCTGTAAAAAAGTTTTTCTTCAAAAAGAAGCAATTTAAAATTTCATATTTAAACTTATAACATAATATTTAATATCCATAGTAGTTATTTTAATTTGATAATATGTTATAATATACATACTCTTTTTACTGTTGCAATAGAACTGAAAAACGAGCCATGTTAACAGAATTGCAATCTTTGTGCGACAGCGCAGATGAACGATTGTCTGTGTTCATGGATACATTAAATCTTGAATGCTTGGAAATGTACAAAGAAGATGTAAACAATGTGCTGGAACTTCCACAAGTAAGTGTTTGCATTTAACATATTTATTCTTGTTCTGTTTAATATTGTTAAATGTACTTTATTTAAAAAGCAATTGGTCAACTGTTGTGCCTCTTATCAAGCACTATTACTACAAAAGCAACAAGAAAGAGGAGATACACCATATAGTGATGATGATGAAGACCATTTAGACGCTGATATGGCTCGGTTATCAGCTGCAATACAAGCAGTAGATGGCATGCTGGATGAGATTGATAGACTATTGAAGGTATTATTTATTCAAGACAAGTATGCATATTTTAGAGATTAAACAGCATTTAGATTATTTTTGAAAGTATTTCTATAAAACCCAGAAAGTAATATTTAATATTTGATACCACGGGCGGGGAGCCCTACTTCACGCCGGAATGACCTGACCACTCCGGACTTATTGCCCCCAAGGTTAAGGAGAATAACTTGGCTGAAAGGTGGTAGCTGTGGAACTGGCGCGATATAGTAAAGCTAATCCACCGCACCTAGTGGGCGAAGGGGAACCCATTCCGGTCGCGAGAAAGGTATGGGCCCAAAAAAGCCCAGGGCCAGTGTTCCCTCTGAAGACCCGGGACCGGTGGCGGCTTGCCATCATCCCTCCAGCACCGCGACTGCCCACAAGTAGCACCCAGCGCTAAAACGTGGACGGCTGGCAGTAGGCGTCAGCCGGCCCAAAACTCTTTAATTTAATAGTAATAGGAAAAATGACCAAGGACAAATAGATTAATGTAAATCAATGGAACAATGAATTATTAATTATTGGTGAAACTGAACATTATTAATTTATTGTAAGATAAATAAATTGTTGTGGAACTGATGTGAGCTAGGGTTTAGTTGTGATTGTGATAAGAAAATTGCATCTTATTTTCATGTATAAAGTATAACTCTGACATTAATAGACTCATTTTTTTTATATATATATATGTATTTGCTTTTATATTTATTTATTATTTAAATACATGTAATGTTATATTTGGGTAACAAATTATTGGATGGTCAAATGGATAACTAATACAATAATAAGAATAATCTATAATAATAAATTATGTGGAATAAATCACTGTCTTTTATTAGGTCATGTTTGGATTTCTAGTTTCGATACATAGAAACATAGAATTTCTATGCATTTCAACTATAAATCAGGATTAAACTTAAAAATAACATATAACTTGGGAAAGTTCAAATGTATATCTATAACTTCAGTAAGTCATGAATAGTAGTGGTAAATTTTACTGTTGTTGTTTTTTGAGTTTTGAGTTTTATCATACAATTATTTAATAATGTACAGTATCTCCCATGATTGATAATCATAATTGTAAATTACTAATTGAAAGGTTTTCAATTTTTGTTCTTTTTTCTTCGTCTGTCTTGGTCTTTTTTTTAGGATTCATATATAAAAGTTTGCTTGCAATAAATTTATAATACAGACTTTAATATTTTTGTAAACAAAAGACTGAAGAACTTGGTGATTCTGAGTATCGACGTACAATGGGTCGGCCATATGATTATTCAGCTGGCCGAATGCGAGAACTACGCAGAGAGGCTTCCAGGTACAGGGAGACACATGTTGGTCGTGCTCGAGACAGTTGGGTTACACTTAGTCGTGCTGTTCGTGAGCGCCGCCGTAGGGATTTGGAGCTGCTAGCATTACCACCAACCGAACTTGCAGCTCGGTTACCACCAGCACAGCCTACACGATCAGCGATTTCAGCTGAAGTAGCTGCTTCTGGTGTTGTAGATTTGTCAACACCCATGGATATCACCAGTGAGCATTTTGTTGTTTTAATTGTTATTATGTATGCCGTGATATTGTATATTCAGTTTATTAAGGCGATCTACTGACCTAATAATTTTACATATAGAATAATATACAGTGTATCTCACCAACTGTTAAACTATTATTGCGATATAGAATAAGTGTAGTGATAATGATTATTCTGCAATATTAATTGTTTTCACACAAATTTTCTAGAAATTAAAATGGCTATTACTAAGAAACTATTCATCTGATATGGTTTGTATAATTTTGTTAAATAAATAAATAAAGTTTTTGTATTTAAGGGATGGAAATAAAAATTTAATTTTTTTCCAAATCGATGTCCCCATCGAAGACAAACCGATTGAGAAAATAAAAATTGAAAAATATTTAATATTAATAGCACTAGAAAAATTTGTCAACTTCATAGTGGGACAAACTGTATACATATATTTGTATAGTATATAAATATAACTTTTACATTTTGTGTTAAATTATTGGCCACCTTTGGGCTTGTTGATTATTGTGCACATAATTTGTAAGAATTAAGGCAGAATCATAAATTACATCAATCAATTCCATCTTCTAATATTGTTTATGTGTGTCAATTGTATGTTTAGCATGCTCAGCAGAATCATCGGATCAAAATGACACTGAATCTGATGATAGTAACAGTGGACGGTTTCGCCAGCGAGATTCTTTAAAACGTCTGGATCGACTTAACATGGTGGTTAATAAACTGCAAGAAGTTAAAAATCAACGGCAAACCCTGCTAGCCCAACTTCGAGGTGAGATGGACCAAGAAGATGCAGAAGCCTTTGCAATTGGACAAGATGATACAGATGTATTAGGAGAATTACAAGGAACTGAAGTTGATATTACAGTAGCTATGAAAAAGAAGTTGGATGAACGATATGCTAACCTGGTAAATCATATTATATACAGTACATAATTTTATTTAACGGTCATTTAGAAATAACAAAAAGTAAAATTTTAATAGAATTATTAATAGTACCACTATTTATAATCATAAGTGTTAATAAAGTTAACTTTTCTTAGTAAGGAGTTAGAGATTTCCTAGTACTAGAGAGCATATTATATAATCACTGAACCTTTTATCAGTGGATTAGTACAGTACCATATGGTGTAATTTTTTTGTCCATACATTGTTATTAACCTAGACTAAATTCTAGTCCTTGATTATGAGTAATTAATTTCTACTGTTGTATTTAATTCATTTCATTTCATCAAGTAAAAGTACACACTCCTTTATTCATATATTCAAGTGATCTAACCTTTTTAAATATAATAAAAAGAAATATACTTAAATATTTTTTATTAAGAAGGTTAATCTATTAAAGGAGAGGTGCCAGTTATTAATATTTTAATGACCATCTTAATGATTCTTTCACTAATCTATTGCCTGTAATGGTCATTTAAAGGGAAGAGTTACAGTTTTTTTACAGTCAAATATGATATTTTAGATCAAAAAGCCAAAATTTGTTTACAATTTCTAATAAAATAATTAAATATCTATTTAGTAGAGAATCTAAAGAATCATTTTCAGAATAAGTTCAACATAATTTTTACAAAATTCATCTTTAGAAAATATTACTAAACACACAGCATTTCAAAATTTATTTAACTGAGCTTCATTCAGAATAGTTTACATTAGCAATGATTTATTATTGGGTATATAAATAAAATGAGACATTGTATCTTATCTGCCCAACTTGTTTACAACAATGGTACATTCAGAAACAGTATTGATTTTTTTTTTTTAAGAAGATTATAATTTATAAAATTATGTTTGTGTATATTTAATAAAAGGTTATCTTTATTGACCGGAATTTGACTGCACAACTGAATATTGTGGATGCTGTGATGACAGCATATGCACGTGCTGCACCTGAACGCCGAGCATACTCCAATGCCATTCAACGACGTCGGACTGTTATTGCATCATTATTGGATGCATATGAAAGTTTTGCAACTGCTAATGGAGGAATGTCAATGGCATCTGATTGTGAACCATCGTTATCAAACTCTGGGTTACTCCCAGATGCGGTTCTTGCTGAACGGTGTTCAAAGGGTCTAGAATTTTACCAGCGACTGGTTACCAATGTGTCAAAACTATTACAGCGCGTCAAAGGTGTGTTTAATCTCATTACAAATTACTGTTGATTTTATAATATCCAGATAAGCTTAGGTTATACACTATTAGCAATATTAGCGATGATTCTTTGAATTAGGTGTTTGATGTGCACATTGCAATACAACTCCTCACATAATTATTAATGAATAAATGAATTATGAATGAATAATTAGATAAAAATACATATATTTGTATTTATTTAATAGGCTGTGGCTCCATCCATAGTATATGATCTAAGCAGATAAGTCATAGTTCATGAAAGATGATTGGCTAATTTTAATTATTGTGAGTATAGGAGGTTACTATAAGACTGGTATGATTAATGAACAAATAACATTTTTATTGAACATTGTTGACAATTGCATATGCCCTAACATTTTTGAAGTTCAAGATGGTTAAATATTCGGTTTTTAAATTTGTTTGATGTACTGTATGCTTATTTTAGATTATTAAAGTTGTAATTTCAAGTTTTTAATTTTTAGAAAAAGAAACCCATGGTACTTATACAATACACTTGTTTATAATAATATACAATTAACAACTTGATATTTTAACTTAGTTTGAATTTAGCAGTGCATACTTTATTTTGAAATATTTTTTTAACTCTTTACTTTATATATATATAATTAAGGTATTTTTAATAGTGTATAATAATGTTGGTTATGGAATAATTCAACTTTAATATGTAATAAATAATGACCGATTTGATAATGTATATTGTTTTCCTGAAAAGAGTTTATATAACAATATTGAATACTGTTAACGTCACCCTTATTTTTTTTTTTTTTAGTGATTTAAAATATGTTTAATTTATTCCCAATTTAGTTACCTAAAGAAATGATTATACTTTTTATAGTGAGGTACACTTGAAATAAATAATTTTTTTACGATTATAATGGAATAAATATTAAGAAAACAAATATATTAATTTAGTATAATTAATTAATATTTTTGAAAAAAATTGTAGTGATCACAAGTGATATTAACTGATAGGTTCCTAGGGACTTACCTCCATTTAAATACCAATAAGTATAACTTAATATAGTTTCATTAGCAGAATAGCCCTCCAGATCTGTATTGTACTTAACAAGTAACTTTTTGTAATAGAATATCTATAAAACATGACAAATATTTATTTTTATATGGAAAAATGAATTATATAGGACAAATGTAATTACAATGAGCACACAAATTTAGAAGTTTAAATTTCAAAAAAATAAATAATTATTAAAGTGTCTTGTGTCTATAGTTTAAAGGGATTTCCAAAAATTATTTAAATACAAGTTACAAATATAACTCAGTTACCTATCCCAAATACAACTATTTTAGTTACTACTCAGCTCTGATTAAAATTAATAATTATTTTTAGTTCTTATTAATTTTTAAAAAATGACATGCTGTAAATATTATTTAATTATCCAAATAAGAAGCAGATATTAAATAAATTAGGTACCTTGTTTGTGTTGGTCAAATAAAATTTGTTCAACTGACAGCCTAGAACAAAAAAACTATGACATGACTAAATCATTATTATAACATTTCTATTCATTTTGTATAGGTGTGTTATATTATAAATTACATTCAACGTACATATATCTTGTTGATTTATTAAACTCTATGGATTTTGGACCTAATCTTTATATTAAATAATATTGAACTGCTATTCTATACTAGTATAATACTATAGTATTTAACATTTTTTTTTGTATTCAGGTACGTGCCAGGTACAGACTGAACAGCGTGATCAAATAATCAAACAACATCAGCAATTGGAAGTGGGGACACAAAAGTCAGATAATGTATCTATCATCAGTGTCAAACCTGAATATCAAATACCCATTGCCTCAGCTAATGACAAAGATTGTCACGTCCAGGAAGGTTTGATTGCAGCTGCTAGCAGCAACAATGAATCAAATAACCCATTAATGCTGATGAGGGCTGGACATTGGGATGAGCAATATCATCTCCAGAGACTTTCACCATTGGGGTCTGAACAACATTACCACCAATACCAACATCAAACACAATCACTTCCACCATTATCTTATAATACTACCAGTGTTGGCAATATGGAATACTATGACTATTATCGTAATGATTGTCAATCCTCTATCAAAGGTGGTTACAATGCTAATATACAAACCAATTCTGTCAATCAACATCCATTGGTAACTGCATCTATGGCTACATACACATTCGCGACCAATTCCGTAGGTTCGACAGCAGGATTAGGTCCTGTGAACCCTACTACCACAGTGCTCACAACTCCGGTGTCCATGTTTAACTATTATAACTGTAGATTACCCACAGACACAATTATGACTTCTTTACTGCCATCAGTATCATCCTACAATAATTCAGGTACTTCAATTGGTCACAGTAATGATGTGGCTACAGCAGCATTGATGAATGCTTTGCGTTTGACAAATAATATTGAAAACTGCCAAAATTTGCCTTCATATAATACAAACAATCCAGGCAGTAGTGTTGGTAGTGACAGTAATGCTTTTAGAAACATCCCTGCAACAGTGGCTGCATATGGTGTAGGCGTTGGTGGTATTAATGACACAAATAATATTAATAGTGGTGTTGGTGGTTATGTGGCTGCTGGTGGGTATGGTGGTTTCCAGAACAACTCTACTACAATGTCACAATTGCAACAGTATTATACGCACCAGTATCAACAACAAATTTCAACAGCTAATAATGTTTCTAATGTTGGAAGGGCAAGATTTTTTTTAAGACAGCGACAGCATCATATAATAGCTGGAGTAAGTAATGCTTCTGAATCATCGCCATTTTCTTCATCTTCAATTTTGTCAGCAACTGGTCTTTTATCGGCTGTACAACAGTCACCTGTGAATGACACTTCCAATATGGCTAATTTTGTACAACACTCATCAACACAACAACAAATACATATGTATAACCAACAACAACAACAGTCTCAATTATTATATAAACAACAACAGCAAACTCAATATTCCCAATTATATCAACAACAACAACAACAACAATTCTATCAACAACAAATATATCAGCAACAACAGTCCCTAGTGTACTCACAACAACAGCAGCAGCAGCAGCAGCAGCAGCAGCAACAGCAACAACAGCAACAACAACAACAACAACAGCAACAACAGCAGCAACAACAACAGCAGATGAATGGAACCCCAGCTAATTTTTACTATTCTTCACAATTGTATCAACCGCAAAATGTGCAGTTAACAACAAACTCCACATTAATGGATGTTACCCATCAACCAGTATCATCAAATGGTGAAAATTATTATCAAGTGCAACAGCAATATAATGTACCAACATCTGCTGCTCTTAATACAGCCACTGTGACATCTTTTAATAATTATTTCCATCAGCCACAATTTTATCAGCAGGGTCCAACCATTAGTTTGTTAGATGATGACCTTTTACAGTCTGGACCACCACCTATTCAACCTGAAAAGATTGATACCATGTCTACAACACCCACAACTAACTGTGATTAATTAGTGTATTCAATACTAGAAAAAACTAGAAAAGTAAGTTTTTAATCCCTTATTGATTATTAAAATACATTTTATTACTCTTTATTCCATTATATGTTTTTACTTCTTTTTTCATTGCAATTATTATTATTTCACTTCTTAACCTAATATTGTAACTCCTTTATTTTATGTATTTCAGTAACCACAATGGTTATTTTATTATAATTTGGTTTTTATTACATTATATTTACTATCCACAATTATATATTTATATTATATACATTTTTTTTTTTTTATAAACAACTATGGTATAATGTATTTGTGTGTTTTGAAATATTATACATTCTTATGTTTATAAAATAAAAACTTTATGAACATACTAAATTTTAATTTATGACTAATACTGTGTGAAATTATATATAATACCTTCTATAATTTAATTTTTACTTCAAATTTATATGGTTAGATATAGTATTTATTCAATATAATTATTAATATTGTAAATAACTTATTATTATAAATTATAATACAATATCATCTATATTTTAAGAATTTTATCAACTTTATATTGACTTTGTATTTTTTAAGTTCACTTTTTGACAAAATTGAATATTTAGATTGATTTTTTAATAAAGGGTGTTATTATTTTATTTAGATGTTTTTCAATGAATAAATGAATTAATCCAAAGTTTTTACTTTTAAATTTGTACTGCTTTATTTGCATTTAAATGCCATCTTCAAAAAGGAATATAAAAAGGCTTATAAGTCCTACAATAGAATCATGTTCCATCTAATATTTCTTTATTAAAATAACTGTACCCTATATACATATACATGTAATAATATTATAATATTTAAAAAAAGGAAGTGATAAACATACAGATTAAATCCTCATCATACCAGTAATATTTTTGAAATAATCAATTGAAGCAATAAGGAATAAAAAATTAAGAAAAGGGGAGCCAGAAGATATAATATAGGAAAGCAGATAAACATAAGCTTGTATTTTATATAATAGTTTTATTACAGATAGGAAATTATTTAAGGACCGTAATGATTTATTACATAATTAGAGTACTTAATAGATTGTTTACTTTCAAGCTGATGAAAAAATAAAAAACTGTCTTCAAAATATTAACTTCTTTATAACCATTTACAATTATTAATTTCTCAATATATATATTTTTTAGCATTAGTATATAAATTCTAAATTATTATTTTTTGAAGGGTAGAATATTTATTAATTTCAAGAGAATTTCAAAAAATAAATTAAATCTATTTTTTTGTTTATTAATTAATAATATAATTGTTTACTGTAAAACAGTTAACACAAAATTTTGGGATTTTACACTATTTTAATTATACCTACTAAAAAATGTTTATTTTTTTTTTTATATATACATATACATTATAGCACATGAATTAGATATATCAATATAATGGAATTAATTATATCATAAATAATAGAAAAAGATTTTTCATAATATTTGCACAAGGAATAAAAATAACTATTTCATCTGCAGTAGCTTTATTTTAAAAATAAAAATGTCTATAAATGATAGTATAAAAATAAAAAGGTTAACTATTTAATTTTGAAAATTTAAAATTGAACAAGATTTGTTTAAACATTGCTGTGTTTAGTATTCATCACCACCTTCACCTTCTCCTTCAACAGAGTCCATGCCGACTTCTTCATAATCCTTTTCCAAAGCAGCCAAGTCTTCACGAGCTTCTGAGAACTCTCCTTCTTCCATACCTTCTCCAACATACCAATGAACAAATGCACGTTTGGCATACATCAAGTCAAACTTGTGGTCCAACCTAGCCCAAGCTTCAGCAATGGCAGTGGTATTAGACAACATACAGACAGCGCGTTGTACTTTAGCCAAGTCACCACCAGGAACCGCAGTTGGTGGTTGATAATTGATACCAACTTTAAATCCAGTTGGGCACCAGTCCACAAATTGAATGGTTCTCTTGTTCTTAATGGCAGCAATGGCAGCATTGACATCCTTTGGTACAACATCACCTCGATACAACATGCAACAAGCCATATATTTGCCATGGCGTGGGTCACATTTTACCATCTGGTTAGCTGGTTCGAAACAAGCATTGGTGATTTCAGATACTGACAATTGTTCATGGTAGGCCTTTTCGGCAGAAATAACTGGTGCATAAGTAACCAAAGGAAAATGTATACGCGGATATGGGACCAAGTTAGTCTGGAATTCGGTCAAGTCAACATTGAGGGCACCATCAAAACGAAGTGAAGCTGTGATCGATGAGACGATTTGGCCAATGAGACGGTTCAAGTTAGTGTAAGTTGGACGTTCAATGTCAAGATTCCGGCGACAAATGTCATAGATAGCTTCATTGTCCACCATAAAGGCACAATCACTGTGTTCAAGAGTAGTGTGTGTAGTCAGAATAGAGTTGTAGGGTTCTACCACAGCAGTAGACACTTGAGGGGCTGGGTAGATTGCAAATTCTAATTTACTCTTTTTTCCATAGTCAACACTGAGTCTTTCCATCAACAGGGATGTGAATCCGGATCCAGTACCACCTCCAAAGGAGTGGAAAATCAAGAAACCTTGAAGACCAGTACATTGGTCAGCCAATTTCCTCACTCTGTCCAAAACAATATCAACAATCTCTTTTCCAATAGTATAATGTCCACGTGCATAATTGTTAGCAGCATCTTCTTTACCGGTTATCAATTGTTCAGGGTGGAACAATTGACGGTATGTTCCAGTTCTTACCTCGTCTATATTGAATACATAAATTAAATCATTAAGAAGGACATTTGTTATCTATCTAACAAACAAACAATATGTAAAGAAAATGGGTTTTCATACTTCCATAATACTCAAAATTTAAATAACAAAAAACAAGAATTATTTGAAGACATCATTTAATACACTTTCACAGGGATATTTTTCATATGTTACGTAAATACCATATCTATACCATTATCAATAATTTTTAATTTTTCTCTCAGAACTGGTAACTATTCTTCTTTCAAAGAAACTATTATTAAAACCACTTTATACATCGGGGATAGCAATTTTCCAGCAATTTTTCTCACATTAACTTTATCAACAATTTTCCAAAAGTGTAACAAGTGTTAGTACAAAAATAATAAAATTGTAATTTTTAAAAAAACACACATTTTTCAATAACAATCAATTTGGTTTTTGTATAAATACAGGGTTTGTCCGGAAAGTAATGAACCTGATTTTTTATTACAAAATTTATTGAATATACAAGTACTAAAACTTAATATTTTTCAAATAAGACCCTTTCGCTTCAATACATTTTTGCCTACGTGATTCCCATGATGTATAAGCTCCCTGGAACTCCTCTGCCGAAATATTGTTCAGTAATGTAGTAGCTTGGACATTCTCCAGGGAGCCAAGATGATGTCCTTTAAGCTCCCTTTTTAGTCAAGGAAATAAAAAGAAGTCCACTGGGGCTGAGTCTAGACAGTAGGGTGGCTGGGGAATCGTTTCGACACCAATCTGAGTCAAGTAGGAGGTGAAAAAGGTTATGTGAGACAGCGCATTGTCATGATGCAGTCTCCATGACGCTTGGATTTCTTTTGAGACGCGGGTGACTCTGTGATTCAGCCTTTGAAGTACTTCCTTAAAAATTTAATAATCCCAACATCATACGAACACTCATTTATTGGTCTGTGTTCAACAATTCGCGCACATGGGCGAGGTGTTTGTCCATTCACGATTTTGATGGGCGTCTAAAAAGGGCCTCGTGACATGTTGACATATTCCTGACCTTCCCTGAACGACTTGTGCTACTTTTTTGTCTGCAAATAGGACATGGAAGCATCCCCAAAGGCTATTTTATTAAGCATATCTCATGTTTCCTTTGGGCATCTTGTTGAGCTTGACACAAAATTTCACCGCATAACATTATTCTAAATAATTTTCCACTGCACAGAGGTTTACGTAAAAGTCCAACTCTCCAAGAGCTTGGAGGTGACTAACTGTGGCATCTCTGAATAGCTAAAGGCACCCCTCACTCTTCCTAATCGGTTTCACCGTTCTGCATTGCATGATCAAGTCACAAAATAATTAGGCTCATTACTTTCCGGGCAAACCTTGTATGTTAACTAGGTACTAGGTAACTAGTACTAGGTCAAAACTAAAATGTAACAACTTCAGTGTTATTTTATTACAGGTTATATTATTTTTACTTTTTCATGGTTAGTTAGATACTAAATAAACCCAATCATTTATAAGCTCTGCTTTTTAGTTGGATTTTACAGCTTAACTTTATGTTATATTTATGATGTATTATTTTTTATTGCAAAATAAAAATATATTATTAGTATTATTGTAATAAAATCATTAAACAAATTTCCTATTAAGATAAAAGAAATTTGTACTTAACATTAAACATTTTTTTTTATTAAGTACAAATAAATTATCTAGGAAATAGAGATCAAAAAACCTTTCTGTGAAAGCAAAGTAATTAATATAGTCTTTAATTTGGTGAATTAATCATTGTTTTGGGTCTATTAGATCTTGAGTATTACGGAAGTAAGAAAAACATTTATAAAAAATGTTACTCCGAACGTTTTTATGATTTTTAATTAAAATACAATTACTTACCTACGACAGTTGGTTCAAGATCAACAAAAACTGCCCTGGGCACGTGTTTTCCAGACCCAGTTTCACTGAAGAAAGTGTTGAAACTGTCATCTCCACATCCAATTGTCTTGTCAGATGGCATTTGACCATCAGGTGCAATACCATGTTCCAAACAATATAATTCCCAGCAGGCATTACCAATCTGGACTCCAGCTTGACCAATATGTACAGAAATACATTCACGCTATAATCATTGTTTAAATATTTACAAAAATGAAATAACTTAATAGATATTAAACGATTTGATTTATATTCAACAAATTTTACAAGTAATAATATTTTGTTCCTTGAAATTTAAAATTAATATCATATAAGTTCAATGATGATAAAATAGGTTAAGTACTAAAGAATTATTAAAATATCATATTATAATAATTATTACTTGAAATAAACATTTAGTATAATTTATAATAACCTACATTTTTCCCAATTTCAATTTATACAAATTTATTATTATTGCAGCCACTTTAAAACAGATTTATTCATATATAGTTGCAAAAAGTAAATGTTATTTTAAAACCAGGGTTGCTGGATGGATAAAGTTTAAAAAAAATATTATAAAATATAAAAATGAAAACAAAATAATTAAAGAAATACATATAATAAATCATAAATAATGATAAAAAAAATCAATAATATTCAGTTTAATTAAAAATAAATACACACAAATGTGCACTTAATATTATAGCAATTACTATATTTTCAATTTTGATACATTAACCGTAATTTAATTTTAAGAAAAAATAATTAAATATAATATTGTTATGCAACTTAAATAAAAGAATATACCCTAAATTGTAGGTATATATAAAAATAAATATTATTTAAAATTGTATACTTATTTTCTTATACAAGTAATTTTTATTCTCATTTCAATATATCTATAGGTATAGTAAATAATATACTTATAGAACTTTATTATTATTCATAGAATATTAAGCAATAATTGAATGTTTGTACACATACACAAAAAAAAAAAATAAAATAAATTTACTGAACCAAAATAGGCGATGACTAAATAACTTATACTTATTCAATTTATTTAGAGTAAAAATTGTATTAGAAAGAATTTGCAAACAAAATAATAAGTAGGTACCTAGTAATAATTTTCAAGATAAACAAAAAAAAAATATCTACCTCCCTAAATTACTTTAATATTTTAATATTTAATATCATTGATTAGTTAGTAAAAAACGAATGTCACTCTATTCTTCACATACCAAATCATTGTAGGGTATTTAACAACACACATAAAATTTGATTGAAATAACTATTGGGTAGTACCTATTTCGTATATTGTAAAGTTTTTGGTCAACCTACATTTTGTAGTTTGCTACCCTATTAAAATTTTGAATCTATTGGTCGACGTGCTTAGTAATTAATAAATTGTCGAATTAATTCCGAAATCCCATTCGGTTAAACACTTAACCTAACCTAACAGTAAACTGTTTTGGATCAAAAACATTGGCAGAGTATACACCAAAAAGTCCACAGTGAAATCTACGGACATTATTTAACTAGTTGATAAATAATTATACTTACCATTTTTAATGTTTTAGAATTTTTATTTAAATGAGAAAAATTTGGTTTGAAAAATGAACAAACAAATTAGCTTCGTTGTACGTTCAGGTACAACAGTCCAAACACAAATTGACGGTTTATTCCTTTGCCGAACGAACCGTAGAAAGCGGAATGAAATAATATTGTATTCTAACCTAACAAATGTCTGCCGATCGACGACGCGCTGTTCGGCACACCGGCACGGCATCACAACGATTTAATATTTATCTACCATGGTCACAACCACGGATATAGATACTAATTCACAACCACAGATAATAAAAAAAAAAACACCAGTCTGTGTTAGTCCAGGATTGTGATAACGATTGAGTGATAGTTACGTTACATCGACCATATACACTAAAACTAAGTTTATGTAGTTGAAGGATAGTTACACGAGATAGTGATAAGGTGATAATGTCGAACGTCGAACCATAGAGTACTCACAATTTTAATGTAAACCAACAAGAAATACATTTTAGATTCTGAATGGAACGAAGAATATTTTGGTTTTACTGTAATGTTCATTTTTTTTTTTAAATGTGTACAAAAATTCGACTAGAAATCTTGCTTCGATATTTACGCGCGTCACCATTTAAGAAAGGAAATATGGTCCAGATGGTACTTTTGGGAGGTCATTTTTTGATTTTCCAAGGGGTTTTCATAGTATCTAGGAAAAATCAAGATAAAACGTAATAAAAATAGGAAAGGGGAAAGGTACTAAATTAATGCTTTTATTATTGTATCAATTTTGTTATTTATTGTAATTCAGTTAAAAATATTCGTAGAGACTTGAAATAGGACTGAAAACTTATATTTGCCTTTTCTAGACGCGGTAAAATTAAAAAAAAATTTAAACCATTTTTAAACTATTTGTAGACATTTCAATTTTGCGAGTTTTGTACGTACTTTTTATTCGGTGGGTACTCTGTGGAAAAATTGTTAGACTTACCAGAAATGCTTGAAAATTTAACAGGAGGTTCATTAAGAGTCTAACTGTATAATAAAAAAAAAAATCGAGTTTAATGTAGTATTTGTTTTTATAAAAGAATTTTGATGAAAATTGTTTGAGTAAAAGATTATGTGGAACAAATCTAATCTTTCAATTTTTTTTTTTCGAACATATGCTTATTGCCGATTTAAGAAGGATGGTGAAGTCGGAATTGAGTGGAGTATCTAAGTTTCGAAATTATTACTTTTTGAAATTTAGATATTATGCAGATATTCATGTTTATGTTAAATAACTCTGCGTAGTCTTTATATGTTTGTTGTAGTTGAATGGTTATGAGTACGTATTGCTAAACTAAGGATCGTGGGTTCAAACCCAGGTTTCGAACAGAGATTGTTTGCACATTTTTCCTCTTTTACTTAAAAAAGGAAAAAACAAATGCATTTTAAGTGTAACTAAAGACCTAGTCATTACTCGCTTGGACGATTTTAATAAACAAAATACCTCTTGATTTGTTATGCAAACTTTTCTACCAGAAATCTTGCTTCCATGTTTCAAGTGTAGCTTACTTTCTGAAAGAAAATTTTACCTCAATAGTTAAAGGATGTCATTTTTGTGATTTTTCAATAGGTTTTCATAATAGTTGAGAAAAACCGGGATAAAATGTCGGAAAAACGGAAAATGTACGAAATGTAAGTATTAGTAAAAAAATATTGTGGTCTTTTTTTTCTGTGTACAACTTATCTACCAACAGTTTTGCTCCTATTTAAAATGAAAGCATTTTTTATGAAAGGAAATCTGATTAAAAAGGTCCTTTAGGGAAGTTACTTTTCAATTTTTCCTAGAGTTTTCTTAGTAAATGTGATAATCCGGGAAAAAACGTAGGAAAAACGGGAAATTAGTTACAATATTAAACAAATATTATTAAAGTACTTAAGTGGGAAAAACATAGGAAAACACACAATTTCACGATTTCATTGTTTTATAAAAACAAGGACGACGTTTCTATCGGAATAAAATGATTAAATCGAAAAATCACAAGATCCCTTTTTTATTGCTTTTTGATTTAATTTTTACGGTATCATTGCCAAAACTTTTGAGCCACTTTTAAGCTTTTAAAGAATTTTAACTTTTGGGAGTTTTTTTGCTGTAATTCAGTTATAAATACACGTAGAGACTTGAAACTTGGTGATAATACCTATATTGGACTTTCCTAGACGTGGTAAAATTTTGAAAATCATCAGACGACTTTTTTTTTTTTTTTATTAAGCGTTTTGAAATCAAATTTAAATAGAAATCGCAAAAAAAATTACAATTCAAATTATGTATTACCGAACTGCGCTCGGAATCGTCTTTTGTTAAGCAATAGTATATCGATGCTTACAGATATAAATGAAATAACCTTATGTATTCTACCTTCCCAACTTCTTATCTACAATAGTGGCAGCTCCCATCCCCAATATCAGCTCTTTTTTAAATTTTTTGCTGGTAATTCGTGCAATACCTTTATTTATTTCGAAATGGAGAATGGACTAAATTGTAGGTATCTTTAAAATAATTGCAGATAAAATTGTGATTAACTAATTTAATATTTAATCAAAAATGTTGCTCCTTATTATGTTTACGAATAAAATCTTCAAAATTATATTTACCATTTCTAGGTATTTACTGGGGCCATTGCTTATTTTCAATCGCCGAAGTGACCGATCTAGTCCTACTCAATATAGGATGGTATTAGATTATAGAAAATTAAATAATATTACTATAAAAGAGGCTTTTTGGTTGTCAGTGATACAAAGTATGATTGCATTGCTAGCAATAAATATTTTTTGTGTCTTGATGCAATATCCAGGTTTTACCAGTTGAAGTTGAGTGATAAGGCTAAAGAATTAACAGCACATCAGGAAAATATTTGTTTAAACGCTTACAGGACCTGCTTCCTTTTTTAAGGAACGAAGAATGGGAGCAAGTTCCTTTTTACAATAGGAACAAGGAACGGGAATGAATACGTTTTTAAAAGGAACTTTAACAACACTGCCTATTTGTTGTTAGTACACCTATCTATGTTATAATTACTTATTTAATCATTTTTATTTTTATGTTTGGCAAAAATACCTATGTACACATACTATGGTAGTGCAAATTAAAAAAATAATAATAAAAATCAATAAATCTCTGATAGAAGCTAACCTTACATAATATAACATACCATAACAACAAACACACACAATACCATAACAAGATACAAAACATATAGGTACACAAAAGCACACCAAAGAGTTATGTGTGACATATAAAATAGATTAGTTGAAATTATATTTGACAGTAGGTATATTGGTAAATGGTTATTATAATATATTAATTACAATCATACATAATAGGAAATTATATAATGCAATTAACTTAAAAATTAAATTTAACCATAGTAATAACAATGATTCTTATAATGTGTTTAAATGAAAAAATTATAAAATAAAATGGTTTTAAAAAAAAAATTATTGTTATAATTAAATATTTAGTTAAAATGATTCTAAATGCATTTAAATGACTGAATAATTGTATATTATATATACATATAAGTAAACGTAAAATGTGTTTAAATAGTTATTAGGAAAAAAAAACTTGTATGGAAATTTATGAGTTTTACACTTGTGCTTGAACATTAATTGGTTCATTTACATTGCCTGTATCGAAGAGTATTGAATTTGAAGGTGATTCATTTAAGGGTTCATCTATCATATGCAGAGAACAACAAAGTTCGGTCATAACATCATTGAAATTGATATTGTCTAAGTTTTGTCCAAGAAAATGAACAACCAAAAAGTCTCCTATCTGAAACATGTACATTTTAAAATAGTTTTTCAATTTACTACAAAACTATTTATCATCTAAACATATTGTTAGAGAAATAGGTACGTTTTAAAAAAGTATAGGTACAATAATTTAAGTAATTGAATAATCTAATAACTGTAAAGATTTTTCAAATATTTTATTGTAAACAATAATACATTATTCCATTTTATTAGGTAGCATAATAATATTTTGTATACATTTGTTTTATTTTAATTAAATGATGAAATTTACCTGAAATCTATCTATAAGTTTCGAAACCAATTTATTTGAACCAAACTTAAAACGACGACGCAAAATTAATTTTCGGAACTTAGGCATCATACACAACGCCATACTGTATAGAAGTATCAAACCGGAAAAGACTGCTAGTATAAGAAGCCAAAACCACAAGCCAATGTAGATTTTTTCGTTCAAATTGTTTACTGCCAACAAGCAAAGGTAATCGCGACTCTGAATTGTTCCAGATGGACCATACTTATGGAATGTACATTTAGTCATTTTTGGAAATATGGCAACCATTGGATCAGTACGGTTTTCTTGTTCCATCTGACTGAATTCTAGAACTTTGAGACCATACGTTAAAAATTCTCCTCCCAAAAACCAATCTATTAGGAATATATTTCCGATAACGTTGACAAAATTTAACACCTAAAATGAAATGAAATAATTTGTATTAAATTTGACTATAAACGTTTTGAGAGATATTAATATATTAATAATTATTTACCTCGCAGAAAAAGTATCCAAAAGCGTAAATATTGTGCATATTTAGTTTACAGATGAGGTATTTGACTAATAGGTTTTTGACATACATTTTTTCTTCTGATCGACCCAAAATATTGCCACGTATACCTTCTGTGATCAAACCAATTTTTCTGCCTTCCAAAATTTTCCAAATCCAATGTGGTGAATAGAACATCAGTCCTTGTAAAACTAAGATGTAAGGTACCCATTGATAATATGCATGATATTTTACGTCATGTTTGGATTCATCAGAGTAACTAGCTACGCCAGGGTAAATAGCTTGTTGACCACTTTTAATTGGTAATGTAAATGTAGTAGTTACCCAGCAATACGTAGTCACATATTGATCCATACGTTCGTCATCAGACATACACATTATAGGTTCACCTTAAAAAATTTTAATTTAGATAAATCCTGAACATTTATTCAGTTTTAAAACTATAAGCCATTAGGGTACATACAGGTTAGGTTATTAAATTCAAGTTACAAGAAAACTACAAGTAACATATAGGTTGCAAAATTACTAATTTTAGTAACTTTATAACTTGTAACTTTGTAACTAGTTACTACCCAGTTTTTAGTTTTAACAAAAACACACCCGACATAGACTCATATAAAAATACATAAACACTCACCAACATAACTGTTAGCTGTTACTAACATAGAGAACGCAAAAAATATCATCGCGGTAATTTTGTAGTGCGCTCTGAATACTAAATTGTCAATGATAGCTTTATCGACCAAATTACGTACTGCGACAAAATTTCCCAAAATCGAGAAAAGTGATAGAATACCCATTTTTCCAGTTTTAATCTATATGACGAAAACATATAAAAAAAAAAAATTATCTTAATAATAATATTATTTAACTAAGTATAAATAAATAAATAAATAAATAAATAATAAGTATAATTTCTACGATTTTTTTTTCAATTTTTTTAAAAGAAGAAATCCTGAAACTGTATTTTCCTGAAAGAACATTATTTTCATTAAAAAACAAAGTTAAAGAAATTTTTTACTTCCATCAAGATTTCTCAATTTTCCCCAGTTTTTCAAAAAACAATTTTTTTCCGTTAATTTTTATCTCTAGTATTATAATTTTTTTTTAACCGTAGAGACATAGCATATTTAGTATAATATATACAGAGTGATTCTCTAAGCGCGCTCAGTGCTCACCCCATTTTTTTGGATACATTTTGCATGTATTGAAATTCTGATTTTTGGAATTATTAAGTGTAGATATTTTCAAATATTTAGAATTTTCACAACATTTAAGGAGTATCCTGTTGTAATACCAACTTTAGTTTTTAAAATGTGAACCAATATTAAAAATTCCATAAATAGACGAAATATTACTTGAAATAAATATTGGTGTTAAAATTATTAATTTTCATCAACGCGTTGACGGGATATTTTTCTTTTAAGTTTAGGCAGGAAGAGAGTAGTGGAATATCATTTGTGTGGCGGTATGGGGCGTGGGGTTTTATTAGTGTTCCAGTCGGTGAAACACTGTATTCTAGCTATAGGCAGAGCATTACGCACCGTTTTAACAAATAATAAGAATATTATAGGACAGTGGTCTTATCGATAAAGTATTTCGAATCATTAAAACCTAACTTTCAACTTTCATAAAAATCAAAAAATCATAAAAAAATATTCATCAGTTTCACTTTAAAAGCATCGTTTTTAGTCTCGTATAGAATTGCAAAATGTTTGAAACCATATATCATTTAAGAAAAAACTTCGTATAATAAAAGCTTGAGTATATTCTGGAAATATCGATAATTTCACCAACGTTATTGAGTTTTTAGAGGAAGATTCTTCAATCAAGTTTGAAGACATTTCTGAATTAGTAAACGAATATTTGACAAATTTACAAAAATTATTTAACCAATATTTTCCTGAAGATATTCGAGTAAATTACAAGTGGATTGAACAACCATTTGCAGTAGATATAATGATAGTAAATATGTCTACTGACATTGAAAATCAATTAATTGAGTTATCGTGTAATAACAAATTGAAACAAATATTTTGTGAAACTTCATTAGAAATATTTCGGGCACACTTATGCACGGGAAATTACGCAGAATTAGCAATTAAAGCCATCTCAATTTTATTAATATTTCCAACGACTTATTTATGCGAAAAGGCGTTTTCTACTATGTCAAATTTGAAGACGTCTAAAAGAAACAGACTTGAAACTAAAGATGATTTACGGGTCGCGCTTAGTCAAATTGAGCCGCGGACAGTTAAGGGGACGCCTACCCCGACATCAATTAGACGCCGCATAGCCTTCCAGTCCGCGTAAGCCGGCTAGATGGCAGTTAGGGCAGCTGGGCCACTAGACGATGTACCAGCGTCTTTGACCGAAATAAGTCTTTCCTAAGAGAAAGCACGCGACGCCGGCCGCGGGCGGTTCATGATCCAGAAACGGATGTGGGTAACCGTCCGCGGGGTGGTTGCGTTTGCGCGCAACGCCCGTCCGGGACCGGCGGGGGCAACCCCGAAATCTCAGTCAAATTGAGCCAAGGTGGAATTTATTATGTGAAAACACTCAAGGACAAAGTTCACATTAAATATTTTGTGTCATATTTTTATATTATTTTGTATTTTCGTATGAACTCGATACATTTTCAATTAATAATAATTAAATATTCTACCTACTAAAATGCAAATTTTATTTATTCAGTTTTAATAGTACTACTATATAGCATTAAAGAATTTTAGCTTTTTTACAAAGCTTACGTGGGTCGCAAAAAATGTAAGCCTAAAAAAGTGGGTCGCGAGTCCAAAAAGGTTGAAGACCACTGGTATAGGACATAGATTATAGATGACCACATTGTAATACGTCAAAGGGAAATGAGAATATATTAGATTTAATACCAAATAATTTAACCTATCGAGCAAAAAAGGTTTAAACCATGACCAAACCTGGTAGTTACTACAATTTTGCGAGTGCAACTAAAATGGAAGCGGCCACTATTGAAGGTAGGCAGTTGTAGGAGAGAATTGCATAAAGTTATTTAATTTATACCTGTATCCAACGAAAAACCATTGATAAAGAAAAACCATTCGGAGAGAATATACCTGTACCTATATTACCTATACTTGTTTTGAAAAGTCAATGCTTTGCTATTGCTCCTTTCTAGATTTCTAGAATTTCCGTTTTTCTTACGTATTATCCTAGTTTTCCCTAGATGTTCTGAAAACCAAAAGTACCATCTGGACAAAATTCCCTTTCAGAAATAGTATCCCATAGATCTGAGCAAGATTTTTGGTAGAATTTTTGTACAGTATAAAAAAATAATAATAATAGTAATAAACATCTTAGTAAAACCAATACATACTTCACTACACTCAGAATTTAAAAAATATACCTACTAAATTAAATAAAATTGTTTTTTGTTTTAACCGCAAAGTATGACTTACAATTAACGTTTTGATCAATTTTCAAGCATTCCTGTCTTGTCTAAAAATTGTATCCACAGAGTACCTAGAATAATGGGGACGGGTGCAGCTACTGTTATAGGTATTTTAATGTACATCTGTTAGCAACAATTAATAATGCCAACGAAAAAACGGAGTTCAGTTGATAGTGATGCTTTATCAACGATATACAGAGTGTCCCACGAGGATTTGACAAGAACAATAACTTTTGTTTTATTCAATATTTGTGATGTACATTTTTTTTTAATAATTAAAGTGCCTCAGCGCTATACAATTTATGTTATATGAATATTTTTTTTTAGGGGGAGGGGGACTTAAAAAAAATTTTTAATTTTACTAAAATTTTTTTAAAAACTTCAAAATAGCCATTGTGTAAAATAGATTTTTAGAACATTTTTGGTAACTGAAAATTTTGTTAAAGGATGGTTTTTTATTTTCTACGAGTTGTTGAAAATTTAAATAATATTATTTTCAATCAAAACAATATTGTTTATCAACATAAATTACCATTATTAATTGATTAAAACTACCTCATAACTATAATATGATAATATTATTGCATGAAATTAACTCACGGAAAAGAAAATCCTGACTAATATCTAAATAACTGTAATAAGTAATACTCACATTTGCAAAAACTTCAAAAAAAAAACATAAAAAATAAAAGACCATACTTTAACAAAAATTTCTACCACCAAAAATTTTCTAAAATTTATTTTGAATTTTTTTAAAAAAATTATAGTAAAATTTTAATTTTTTTATTTCAAGTCTTGTATACGCCATATTATAGTAAAATAATTAAATAGACTCTATGTATTTTCTTTAATAATATTTGTTTAATGTTGTATCGATTTCCCAGGTTTTCCTATGTTTTCTCAGTTTTTCACATTTGCTGAGAAATCTTAGGAGAAAATCGAAAAACGACCTCTATAAAAACTATTATTTTCGTAAATTTCCCGTTTTTCTTACGTTTTCTCTCGGGTTTTCCAGATATGAATACCGCTTGGAAAATCAAAAAATAATCGGGAGATAAGACATCGCTTCCCCCTCCCCGCTTAGGGATTCACCTGGTGCCTCTTTGGTACTTTTTACATTTGGCTGGAAAAGATCGATTAAAACGGAAAAGTAGTTTAATTAATCAAAGAATCAATTATTTATTGCCTATATACTGTACGGGCTACGCCTACTTCCTGCACAAGTGCATGTAACAGCTTAACAATGTTAAACTTAGGATTTACTATCTCGAAATTTTCAATTCCACTACCACGCAATACAGCATAATATCGTAGGTATTATTATTTATATTCGTTAAGGACGAAAAAAAAATCGATAAGATCATTAAAAAAAAAAAAAAAAAAAACATTGTATTTTACCTGTAGTAGGTTAGGTACCTATTTTGATCACAAAAAAATATTATGTACATATATATTAATATATAATATATAATATTACGATATTAATGTGCATTGTACATTTACGGTCTCCTTCTGAGTGTATCTATACCTATATCCACGTTGGCTACATAAAGTTTTTTTTGTCCCTTTTTTCCCTATAATACGCCACACTAGACGTATATAATATATATATATACACACATATGTATATAAATATACAATATATATAGTATACAAAACTGGTTCTAATGTTGATCACATAAACAACACGGAGTAGGTGGGTATTGTAATAATATGATGGTCCAAACTCCACAGGTATATTATAAACACACAAACGAGCCGGAATTCCGTAACTATGTATAATGTATATAAATGTGTGTGTGTGCGTTTTTTTTTTTCGTAATTTATGGTTTTTGGGTAAAAAGTGAATAGTAATAAATTATCCATACGGTATCTCTCCTATAGATGGGAATTGACATTTTTTTGGGGTATACGTCTTTGTATCTCCTACATTTATAGTAAAGCGTATTATTTTTTTTTTCAAAATCGACCCTCCATGTACAGGTACATGGTATATAGGTAATATTATAGCACCGACATATTATTATAAATCAAATACCAAACTAAACACAGTGCGTCTCACACAAAACAATCTACGACAAAAATGTTTTTAAAAAAATCTCTTTCAGTTCCCCTCACAATATTATTGCCAAAGGGCAAATTAAGAAAATAGCAGAAGTGTAAAACCGTTAAAATTTTCGAGAAGAAATGCGTGCAAACCACATGCATTTTCTAATTAATATAAGTAAGATGATAATCAGGCACATATACAGAGGGTGAAAGATAAGGGGCTAACCCCTCCGAAATTCAATAAAGACATCATACAATATATAGTTCAAAATATGTTTTCTCAAAAAATGACAACCTACGTGTTTTAATGCAAATTGCGAATCAGATGATTTTTCTAAAAATATCGTCGTACTGTAATCAAACGAAAAGTTTTTGAGTTATTCTACTTTAAATACTATATTCATATTATATTACGTATAATATAATACTATATAATATTACTTATATATTATAATACTATATTATATTAATTTTAGTTTAATATAATAAACGAAAAAAGTTATCTTTAGATATGAATTATTCTTAGTGGAAGTATTTTTTTTTTGTTATGCTCATAAGTATTGCTCTCTCCCTCCCCCTCAAGCTAAAAACGCTATTCGCACCCATAGTAATTTTTAACAATTCTTAAACATCTACAACACTTAAACGTAAACTTGGCATTTATTATATTGTGCAAAATACATGTTAAACTATAACTTTATACTATATGGAATTTATAAATTGTACAATATCGATCACGTGACATAAGGAACAAATATTATGATATTATTATGATGTCGTAAGATAAAGTATTGATTTCGAAATATAATTCCGAGCGAAAATTAGTTGTAAAAAAAAAATTCTAAACCGGCTATAAATAGTTCAAGAGTCGCCAGAATGTTTTGACAATTTTACATTGTCTATATAGAAAACGCTTATATCATAATATTAATTATTCTGTGCAAATTTCAGACAGACGTATAAAAAAATGTACACGCATCATTGTGAAGCAAACATTCCACGCTCCGTTCAGAATCTAAACAAAATAAAATCGTCGACATTTCTGTCAACTGAAAACGTACGCGACGGTTTACGAGTATCGGCAACGGGTGTATGCCGTATCAGTACGCGTGACACACACCTGCGGGTTTCGAACAAAATAATATTAATAATAATAATAAACCGATACCTACATTTCTCGCTACGCCCCAAATCTAAAAACCGGCAGAGTTACGAAATAGAAAATATTTGAATACTGTAATTTCTCAGTAAGTACCTAACCACCACACGAGAGGCACGAACGGAATTTTATAATAAAACGGCGTTATGCTCACCAACGGATACGACGGCGAGGTGTGTTGGTCTTCGGCCGCTACTCTGGAAACGCGTTATCGTTTGATCTTTGAGACGGTGACTGGAAATGGCGGCTGCCGCATGGGACTTTGGCGATCTGCAGTCCGTTGGGCTGGTGAACAATCTTCAGCTAAAAATATTTCAAACATAAGTAAAATGGCCCATTTATAAATATTATTGTTACTAGTTATTAAGTATTCACGAGAACTGGGCGGAATGTCGTATTGTAAAACCAGCGGAGACGACAGCGATGTGTTTGGTCTTTGGTTGCCCTGCCGGCACGTTACCGTTTTCTTGGGATGATCAGCGGAATGGTTGTCGAGCGATGGACCACGGTCGATATTCGACAAGAATCTTCAGCTAGTTTTCGATAACTACCAGTTCGTTCGCCGTAGCTACCGGTTGCTTCGTCGACCGTCAGTACCAATCACGCGTCGCCCGGATTCGGTCGTGTTCGGGTTGTTTCGGCACCGGTAGTGTGGATGGGAGGAGGGGTGGAAGCGGGAGGGCACCCTTCTCGTCTTTGTCGTTACAGCATCGACGGCACACCGGTTCATCCCGAAACTCGACCGAACCCCCCCCGACCCACGTGACGACTGCCGCCTACGAATTTGTATAGAAGATGTTATCCGCCCGCGGGCCACCACCGACCCCCGTCGTTTGCCTGCACCGTCGTCGCAGAGCCTGTAGTCAGGTAAAAACCTACAGGTTGTTTTTGTAAACGAAAAATGTGTCCTGTAGATACCTATTTAACTGCAACGATAATATTATATAAAACGAAACCGGATAAAATATGTTATAGTAGTATTATTATTATTTTGTATGGGGTATAATATGAAAACGGCCCGGCAAAATCCCGTGTACCTACATAATATAACAGGGGTGGCCAAAATTGTTTTGGTAGAAGTCTACTAAGAATATATTTTTCTTTTGAGGATCGACTACCAAACAAAAAAGTGTAATTATTATAAATTACCTAATAGATAATAGTACACAATTAATAGTAAACGTACAAGTACAAAATAATAAAACTAAAATGTATAATTGTAATATTGTATTGAAAAATTTACAACAAAATAAAGATAATGTATTAAGATAAATTGATTAGCAATTGTTTTTTACATACTAATTAATTAACAATAAATTCTAACAAAATGAAAATCGACGTTTAAACTATTTGCGATCTATGATAATCTGCACCTAAATATATTATAAAGAGCATATTATATAAAATTAATATACAGATCAATTATGAACTAATACTAGAAATCCTGCAGGGAAAATGATGGTAGAAAATATTCCCAAAATGGCTACCACCTATTGCAGTTTTTGAATTTAAAAAGTATAAACAACTAACGCACACAACATATAATCCTTGTATATAAGTACGTATAATAAGTAGGTATTTATTGTCAAGTATAATTATAACGCAATAATTATAGTTCGAATATCAATCGAAATAACTTGTGGCAGGGCAATTTTGAACCCGAAACAATTATCATAGAAAATATTATGTGAATATTCCAAACGGGCAATTTTTTTTATAAGATACTTTGGACCAGTTTAAAGTATTTTTTATCCCTGTAGGCACATATATTTTTCAGTGTTTATTAGTTGCGATAAAAATCAAAAAATATGTATTAGTTGGAGTCACCCAACAAATGGTTACCAACTAATTTTTGACATTCAATTACTAGTTGGCAATTCTACAAAATATTTTTCGCAGTAAATGCGAAATGAAATTACTTTTTTTTTTAGATCGGAGCGTAATCAGGATATAGGCCTCGTAAATTATACTTACATTTGCGGGTTCGCGTTTGGAAAAAAAATACGAATTATAATAAAATATGTTATGTAAATATTTAAAATTTGGCTCTGGGCCTATCAAAATAATATTGAAATATCATTTGTGTAATGACATGACGATCGGCGTTTTAATAATGCACAAATAGGTACTCTCCCCCGACCAAAACTTAAAAGTCAAATTACTCGTTAACAGATTGATGGAAATCACTAAAATTCTAAAATTTATTTTAACTAATAATCCATCTGTTTGTGGAATTTTTAATATACGTTTGAAAATCAAAAGTAGGTAGTCGTTTTACCCCCAAAAATGGTAACAAAAAATAACATAAATGTGAAATTGTAGAGCTGCTTGTTTCTTAAATGTTCTATAAATCAAATTCCGAAAAAAATTAATACTTTCCAAAATAATGAGTATCTTATTACTCTGTATTAAAATAATATTTCACGTATCATGCTGTGAGTCAAAAAAACAAAAAAAAAAGGACGTCCTAGGATATAGGGACGGGTGAAGCAACTGTTATAAGTAATTTAACGAAAAAACGATTCTGAGCAAAGTTCAGTTGATAGTGATTCATTGTCATCAATATAACATAAAATAGTAAAATAATTTAATAGGATTGATATATTTTATTTAATAATATTTATTTAATGTTGCATTGATTTTCCCAGTTTTCCCATGTTTTTTCCCGGTTTTAACATTTGCTGGGAAAACTTCTGAGAAAATTTAAAAACGACCTTTCTAAAATGCCTCCCTAGACAAATTTTCTTTTAGAAAAATTGCTATCACTGAAATTAGAGCAAAACTTCTGGCAGAAAAGTTGAACGCAGGAAAACGTAAGGTCAAAATATCGTTCAACATTTTGTAAATTTTCCCGTTTTTTTATTTTCGGTTTTTCATAATTTATGAGAAAATCGAAAAATGACCTCAAAGTACCTCATCACACTGATTTCCTTTCAGAAAAGGTGCTACACGTAATAAATTGGAGATATCTCTAATAGAAAACTTGTCCACAGAAAAAAAAAAAATAAACATCTTTTTAATACCATAAGCTTCTTTGTTCCACTCATTATCTAAAATAATTTTAATAAAAAAAGAAAATAAATCTCATTCAGTCTACATTATTATTTTACTATAGTGTTGTATAGTATCGCGCGTTATTGTTGTTAGACTGTCTAAAGTCCAGTGATTCATTTTATAACAATAGTAATATTAATCGATGCGGCTCTCTGTAAATTAGTCATCACTTACTCATCATAGGTTCAGTCGTTTTTAACGTTTTTTTAAACACGGTACACTGTGCTGTTCACACGATTTTCAAACCACATATTTCAAAGTAAACAATTTTTTTTAATAAAACGAATTTATTTTTAAGCTTCTACTATGGAATACTGATATTATCATTATTGATCGTATCTATTTTTATTTATCAAAATTCAATGCAATCGGTTGCTTGGATGAACAGATTCCAAAAATTGCGCCACACCGATTAAAAATCTTTGCATCACACGATTATCGTATTATTTCAAAATTATAATTATAAATCTAATTTGACTACAGAAAAACTAATTAAAACAAAATATTATCGTATTCTCGTTCGTTATTATAGAAATAAATTAATAACACTAAATAGACATTTGGCGGAACCAGATAATAAAAGTTATTAAATAAATATGAGCGCCTATTCATAAGAGATTGTTTTATATTTAATATTAAATAAACAAATAAACCAGTATAATAGTACTATAGAGTTTCGCGTTAATAGCAACATTAAAATGCCAAATGACGTAATATAATATTTGTTTCACAGACGTATCAACGATAACGAAAATATAACAATATTTTGCCTTCTGATTCTTTGTAAATTTAAATAAATCAAATAATATTATGGAAAACGGACAACACCTATTATTGGTTAGTGTTCATGAAAATCATATCACTAATACAGAATTATGAAAAATAATTTATCCGATTTCAAGTGCTGGAATTTCATCTATTTTTTGACTTACAGAATTATAATATGATACGATCAATAAAAGAATAATATTTGAAATTTTGTTAATAGTGCCTATTCTATGAGGCCTCTCTTGATCACACGAACATTTAGTCGAACTGCCTTGAAAACTGTCTCTAGTTTTGGGTGTCCGAGAATTGGGCTACAAATTTTAACTCAATAAGGTTTACGGTAATTGCGCTACTAATATATTTTAGATCTTAATAAAATAATATATTATATATTATATTCTTATATGTATAATAAGCGAATAATAGATATAAACTACAACATGATCGTATCTTACTAACAAATTAAAATATTAGGAAAACCTCCCGTATAAACACATACATTGTTCTTCTCTTTAAGTTTGATAATAAGTCAATTTACTCGAATGTTAAAAATGACAGTACAAAATTGGTTTTAAAAGATGAACAATTGATTATCCAATGGTATATATTAACCGTAATTTATACAAGTATTATTATAAATATACTATAAAAAACTCATTCATTGCACAATATTAACAGCAAGTCAATAATAAGCCTATTAAAAAAAAATTAATAATTATTTGACTTATATTATAAAAATTGATTATACATACGAACCTAGGTATATTTTTTAAAAAAGGTGAATTAAATATTAATTATCATTGACTAAGAAAAAAAAATTTTATAATTATTTTATACTAATTTTAAGTACCTAGTTTTAGATTCTGAGTGGAGCGAAGAAGCCTATGGCTTTACAAAGATGTTTATTTTATTTTTTTTATAGACAATATTTATACCAGAGGACTAGCTCCGATTTTTACATGCAATTTTTTTGAAAGGAAAGGTGTGGGGAGGTACCTTAGACAGGTCATTTTTGATTTCCTCATGAGTTTTCTCATCAAATTTGAAAAACCGAAAAAAAAAACGGAAAAATGTATGAAATATATTTATATAATATTACGATTTTTTTTCCTGTGGACTATTCTTCTACCAGCAATTTCGCTCCAACTTATAATGATAGCAATATTTCAAAAAGAAAATTTCACTGGGAAGGTATTTTAGAGAAGTCGTTTTTCGATTTTCTTCAGAGTTTTTTTTATCAAATGTGAAAAACTGAGAAAACATAGGAAAACCGTGGAAATTGGTACAATATTAAACAAATATTATTAAAGAAAATATATAGGGTCTAATTAATTATTTTACTATAATATAGCATATATACGAGGTCTGGCTATTAAAGAACGAGACTGCTTATGAAAAATGGTTTTATTTTAAAAATTATTCCACAACCGAATGTTCCCCTTCAATATACTCTCCTCCCCTCTTCGCACACCGTTTCATTCGTTTCTTCCATTGCTCGAGGCAGTGCTGGAAGTCTGTTTTCGTAAGACCATTCAGGAGTTCCGCCGATTTTTGTTTCACCTCTTCCATCGACTCAAACCGGATTCCTTTTAAGGCAGACTTTTTCTTCGGAAATAAGTAGAAGTCGCAGGGTGCCAAGTCGGGTGAGTGAGACGCGTGTTCGAGTACTGGAGTGCCTTAAGCGGCCAAATAACGCTTCACAGACAGCGCGTTATGGGCAGGTGCGTTATCCTGGTGTCAGATCCACGACTTGTTTTTCCACAATATCCACCGTTTCTTACGAACTCATTCGCGCAATGTAGCCAAAACTGTCAAATAGTAATGTTGGTTCACAGTTTGACCCTCTGGAACCCATTCAGTCATCACGATGCCGTTGATATCGAAGAAAACGATCAGTATGGTTTTGAATTTGGATTACGACTGAATTGGATTCCGGTGCACTCTCGACCTTCAGAAAATAATTTATGCCACTCAAAAACACGCGCCCGAGATAGGAAATCCTCACTATAGGCCTCTTTTAACAACTTATAGCACTCAGTTGGAGTTTTTTTTAGTTTAACGAGAAAATTTTACGTTTATCCGTTGCTCATGTTTTTCGTCACACATCGTTTTCGGCAAGAGAAAAAAACATGTTTGTTTCTAAACACTACAGAAAAAATACTAATGCACCAACAAAAACCCAATTTTGTACTGGCATAGACACTTCCAGTTAACCAGCGCTGTATTCGGTTTTCCCCTAACCTTTTGAGACGCTCTCTGCGCACGCAGTCTCGTTATTTAATAGCCAAACCTCGTATTGTTGAAAAGATATCACTATCAACTGAACTCTGCTCAGAATCGTTTTTTCGTAAGCAATGGTTTATTGTTGCTTACAGGTATACTTTAAATTACCTATAACAGTGGCTGCACCTTTTGTATTTTATCTATCTTTTGTATTTCATATTCATTAAAAAAAAAGATCGACACTGCTGACACAACTGGGGAAGAATGTACGATATACCACTGTTTTATGCGGGAAGTTGAGGTTGGCCCAACAATCGTGCGAAATATAGTATTTTTTTATTTTAGATATAATATATTCCGTTATTTGTAATAAATTAATAATTATAATAGTAATTAAGAAATATAATTTTTGTGTTGTTTAAGGTACGTATTCCTAGTGCTGGACGGTAACCTGTCATGGCAGTTTGACCGGTTTCCTAGTCCACTCTCGACCACTAGTCGCGACACTAATAAACTATAGCCGTATTCACTATTAAGTATCTGTGTAGTGTACATTATTTATACCGTGAAGATATTTTTAATTTTCGTTTGGTTATTCTTGTTTTTTGAGTTTAATATGAATGTTACAAATAATATAATTATTTTACTATTATTTGAGAAACACTAAAATTAATTATAAATTTCAAGTAATAATAAAATGAGAAAAGAGGTAGAAGAGGGAAAATTTAATGTATTTAACGAAATAACGATTCTGAATGGAGTTCAGTTAATAGTGTTGCTTTGTCAACAATATACATGCAGAAAAAATTCACATTATTGTACAACCAATACATATTTTTCGCCAGGCTCATAATCACATCGATGTTATTATCCGAGTAGAAGATTTTTTTTTTCTAATAAAACTATTTCCTCTTTTTTTTTATTATACTTTGATTGTGTTTCCACCGGTCTAATTCAAATAAAGAAACTCGAAATTAATTAACTAATTGCCATACCTACTATTATACCGCATACGTGTATTTCTTCGAAAATACCCCCGCAATGGTCGGCCAGTGGTCTTGGACCTTTACCGAAACACTAACGTGTATGAATATACACGTTTTTGTAATCAATGGATATAGTGAGTATAATAAAACGGGTCCCTCATATCTACAATACGACAACGTGTTAGGTTTTCTATACCAATGATTTATACGGGTACCTGTTCTATACATAATTGAACGATCGTTATCCGCAGCGAGAACCCACGATGTCAAATAGTTAACAATATATTATACAGTCTATAATAATAATATATTGTCCCATGCCTTTATTGTACATATTATATTTATTTTGTAGGAAATGTTTGACGGTAGACACTATGAATTCCAAGTTATACACATGTTTTTAAGCATGACAAATTCAATTTGACAATTCAAAGCCGAATTCCGACTACTAGTGGTATACCTACCTAATTATAATAGTTGATTAGACATTCCGTCTAAATAATAGAAACGTATGATATACCTACCAAAGTATTCTTTGTGGGCCATAAATATATACAGATATCAATCCATCTAAAACAAAACTTATTTACTCGGAAGGTATTAACTTTTTTTGAAATTTATTTTCTTGAATATTTTGGAAATAAGCTGCTCTACAATTTTATATTTATGTTATTTTTTATCAACCTTATTTTTAGAGATAAAACTACTACCTAATTTTGATTTTTAAATAGCAACCTATATTAAAAATACCGTAAATAAATTAAGCATTAGTTAAAATAAATTTTGGTGTTGAAATTTTTGATTTCCGTCAATCCACTGACGAGATATTCCACTTTTAAATTTAGGTAGGGTGAGAGTGGTGGTGCATTATTAACACGTTGCGCGCTGTATCACCCCTCAAATGATACTCCACTACTCTCTTCCAACCCAAACTTAAAAATGGAATATCTCGCCAACGGGTTGACGGAAATTACAACACTAAAATTGATTTGAACTAATACTTCATCTATTTATAGAATTGTTAATATAGGTTACCATTTGAAAAACAAAAGTAGGTAATGGTTTTACCCCTAAAAATAAAGGTGAAAAAAATAATATAAATATAAAATTATAGAGCAGCTTATTTCTTAAATGTTCTAGAAGATAAGTTCCGGAAAAAGTTAATATTTTCCAAGAAAATGAGTGTCTTATGATAGATTGATCACCCCGTATAGCCAGATGATTTAGTAAAATTCCTTTTTAGGAAAATTGCTATCATTATAAATCGGAGGAAAATTACCGGAAGAAAAGTTGTCCGCGGGAAAAATGAAGACCGTAATATTTTTAACTAATTCCTACATTTATTACATTACCCCATTTTTTCTCGTTTTTTTGGGGGTTTTTCACATTTGTTGATAAAACTCTGGATAAAATCGATAAACGATCTCTCTAAAGTACCTCCCCAGTGAAATTTTCTTTTAGAAAAATTGCTTACAATATAAATTAGAGAAAAATTGCTGGTAGAAAAGTTGTTTACAGAAAAAAGAAAATAGTAAAATTATACTAGTATATTTCTTACATTTTCCAGTTTTCCTCAGGTTTTTTTTTTCAGTTTTTTACATTTGATGAAAAAATTCTTGAAAAAATCAAAATATGACCTCCAAAATAAATCATAAACTTCTTCGCTCCACTCAGAATGTGAAAGTTAATACTTTCCGAGATAACGAGTGTTTTACTGAGACCCCCTGTATAGAAACAAAGACTAACATGAAAAGAAGAAAAAGATATGGTATTATTTCCTTAAAAAAAATACAATGTAATTATAATTAGTGTAATTGAACCAAGTGATATAATGTAAGGGTGGGGAATAAAATCGCCAAAATTTTGGTAACCGAGGTCGGGGGAGGGGTTTGCGAGTGACATCCGTGTAACCTTTTAGAATTATTTTGGGTGGGGGGGAGTCACAACATAAGCACAATTGGCCCGGGCCTCCAAACGCCCCTATTTGTCATTTTTAAATTTTTACATTTGGTTATATTACAGCGAGGTTACGGTTGAAACAAGCAAGACCTCGGTACCGATTGAAACCAGTCACTTGTATATATACTACACACAAATGTAAAAGTGAACACAAGCGAGCAGCAAAACTCGGAACCGACGGACAGTGCTTCTCTGCGGAATTTTACAACGTTTTGCTGTCGATAACCATTATTCCTAGATGTCGCTACCTGTCGATAACGAGATCCAACGTTGAACGCCGCTTGTTGAGGTAGAAACTGTTCTAATTTCATTTGTTATATAAGTGCTGTTGGTATTATAATTAGTATTATATGTATTTATTGTGATAATTGTAAGTTGTATTTATTTTTTTTTTTTTAAATCACACAACGTATTAAAAGAATTCGATGGGTATTTTTTTCATAGTTTCATTATTTACTTCGACCACTATTTGTCTACACATTTTCATAATTCATTTAAAGAGGCTGTAAGCGAACTATTTTCTGCTCAAAAACATACTAAAAGGAAAAACTCACATTAATCATAGATTTGTCCGGTTTCGAAAATATTTTTTTCCTTTTTGTAAAGCGGAAAACTTTTTACAAACCTTGGATTTTGAAGATGATATTTCCATACGTTGCATAATTAGAATTTAAATACGACCAATTTTTATCTTATTTTGATGAACCATCATTATTTGTGTGTTCTGATTATATAATCGAAAATAACTTAAACTCTGAATAATTTTTTTACATACGTATTACATATTTTACAATTTTTTCGAGTATATCTTTTAGCTCACATTAACACATATGATATGCTATAAATTTGGAACTAAGTTTACTGAATTTTGTACCCTCGCTCTTAAATCGACAATATACATGTTCAAAACACAAAAAAAATTTTAAATGTTCATGGACCAATAACTAGAATTATTCCATATAAATTTTTACTCAAGCAAATTTCGACAAAATTTGATATTAAAATTCCTTTATAAAAAAAAAAACTTCAACGTCAAAAAAAGCTCAATTTTTTTTTATTTTTGGGCACAAAATACGACTCAATGGTCCTCCTGTTAAACTTTTAAGCATTTCTATTTATTCTAATAATTTTACCATACAATACCTACCGAATAAAATTTACGTACAAAACTCACAGAATTAAAATGTCTATAAATAGCCTAAAATAGCTAAATATTTTAAAGATTTTACTACACCTAGATAAGATAAATATTAGTTTTGTGTCCAAATTTCAAATTTTCAAATGGCCTGAGCCGTTTTATGATCTGATAAACAGATTTAAATAATAATGGTATGCTGATTTATTCATCACATCCATCAAAATTTAATTCATTTAAAAGTTGACCATCAATATTAATTCCTATAATCTTTCATACTGTTGACTGTAAGAAATGGGGTTGTATAGTACACTAGGTAAAATATAAAATATATAACGCTGTTTGGTTTAAGATAAATATAAATATAACTTTATGTTAATGAATTTCGAATACTTAATATTTAAATTACATGATTTGCATACTTATTAAATTATAAAAAGCTTGTAGAGAAAACTAAAAAGCAAAAACTAACACATGTTAATTTTCATAGGTCATATGGTTTAAAATTGTCTAAACGGAAGGCGTTGCTATATTGGCAAGGATCTTGTTGGTATGTAATACACAATGACTGGAAGTCATCATTTAGAACAACTTGTTTCGTATTCTGTTTGAACGGCACGACTGTTAAAATTGGTGACTTGATTAATTTTCCTATAAACCAAAGAACATAATAGCATAATAATTACTTATATAATTTATATAATTTATATAAGTAAGGAAACGTTATACATAACACCGTAAGCGTGTTATCAGTGGATCACCTCCCCCTAATTTTATGATCTGTTTTTATCAAACCTACTAATTATATAAAACTATATTACTTATAATTTAACTACATTACTTACATAACAACATGACTTTTAAAAAAATAAAATCTGTTCTAGAATATCGGGGATAATAGGGTACAGCTACTGTAATAGGTAATTTAATATATATGATATATCTGTAAGCAATGATAAACCATTGCTAACGGAAAAACGATTCTGAACGGATTTCAGTTGATAGTTATCAACAATATAAAATAATTACATATAGAATAAATATTTTTCATATTTTCAATTGTCCCGACTACCTCATTAAGTACATGATATCCTATGATATACTATTTATATCCAAAAAAAATTGTTACCCAAGTGTGAACTCATTTCGTATTTTATTTGCAAATTAACATTATTTTGTTAGAAAAATCATGTCGAGTAGGTAACAGGGGACCAAAATAGTTACTTGTGGTAGGTAAGATAATTGAATTGTGACAGCCGCAGTCCATCATATGCAGGTAGTAGAGATAACCGAAAAGTACAAATTAATTTTTTTGAATCTAGCTTTTAAATTGTCATGGTCGAAGGAAGGGCAATATTGTAATTTAGCACTCATGTTGCCAGATGAGGTAGGTACATTATATGAGTATATAGATAAACAACATAATTTTGTATCTAGGGTTAAAACATATTATATAGAGAAATAAGAGGAAATAAATGCTGGAGTTTTGAAATTATTTATTTGATGGTAGTTATGATAAACTACCATTTCTAAAAATAATTCCAAAAATATAAATTTTTGGTATTTTAAACTCAAGCAATTTGAAGTTTTCTGGCCATAACTTCCAAATGAAATTTAGGCGACGTTTTTGAATTTACCATTAAATTAAGCATGTAAAAACAAACATTTTCAAAAAAATCGCTTGCGAGCTGAATTACATTCGTTCAATTTTGAGCGCACAGTTTCCATAGGTTTTTGTTTTCGGTATGGGAATTTGTTATCTCATAATATCCAGGGCCCCAATAAATATAATCCGTGATCACGGACTAGTGGACCGGGCCAATTTGACTATGAACGTATACGTTAATACGTATAATTAACTGAAATTAACTTACCAGAAATGTGCCCATGGCCTCGACTTAAGTTGCCGGCACACGGTTGATAAAATATGTTGCATATACCTGTGTAAACGAGTCAATTGTTATTATAAATTCATAAAATGGCGTAGAAAATAAATGTTAGGTATTGATAATAAATGTAGTAAATAAAAATGTATACATAGAAATAAAAAATAAATTAATAAATAAATGTAGTATTATAATAAGTGTACGATGTGTGTATTATAGGATAGGTTTTGAATAAAAAATTTATCAACAGGTATCAGGTATATTACAGACAACATGGAAAATGCAACTGACTATAAAAAATTAAATATGAAGGAACTGTAATTGTGTAGTAATTGTAATTGTATGAAATTTAACTGTTATAAATTGTATATATATATATCAAACAAATTTCTGAAATAAAATTAAAAAAGAAATTTCAGCCACTGTAATAGGTAATTTAATATATGCCTGTAAGCATGATATTGATAATGATTGCTATCATTATAAGTTAGACTAAATTGCTGGTAGAAAAGTTGTCTATAGAAAAAAAATCGAAAGAATATACATATACATTCCGTACATCATCCTGTTTTTTTTTTTTAGAGTGTTTCACTTTTGATGAGAAAACTCTTGAAAAATCGAAAAATGACCTCCAAAATAAATCATGTTTAAAGTACCTCTCCACACTGATTTCCTTTCAGAAAAGGTGCTACACGTAAAAATCGGAGTAAGTCCTCTGTAGAAAATTTGTATCTTTGTAAAACCATAAGCTTCTTCGCTCTACTCAGAACCTAAAAGACTGCCCCTAGTTCACATTTCGCTAAATATGTTTTAGAAAATAACCATAATGTAAGCTTTGATATTATTACAGATTTAGAAATATTAAATACCTAAAATAACTTTTATATAAATTCAGTTTTAGAATAATTACACATACATAATGAAATAAAGAAAAATGATTTTAATAATATTTTGTATTAATACGTTTTAAATAATAAATAATAACCAAATAATTTATATTTCTTAATTAATAATAACTCATTTTAAATATTCTCTCATATTAAAATAAATTATTTCTATGTAAAACGACCTATTTGTATAATTTTTTTTTTATATATTCCTTCATTTAATTTTTATACGCAGTCGCGTTTTACATTTTGACTGTGATACACCTGATGATGAATTAAAAATTCAAAACTGATCTTATTATACACTTATTATAATATTCCAGGTGACGCATTCCTTTATTTATTTATTTTTAATTTCTATACACATATTTTTTATTTATATATTTATTTATGAGTATTAACCATTTTAATAATTTTATTTTTATTTTATTATTTTATTATTGAATTTATAATAATTATAGTTTTCGATTACTAACCCTCAAATTCCTTTATACAGACTCGTTGATTCAAATTAGTCACTTCAGTTCCAATTATTGAATAGTCAATCATAGGCACGGTTCCAACTAATCCATCGTAGTACTGTAAACAGCCCCGTGGCACCAATGCGGAGCCCATTAGTTGAGTAATCTAAAAAAAAAAATGAATTTAAAAAAAAATGGGTCGCCGGCTGTACCACTAAAACAAACAATGACGTGCAGCGAAGCATAGGTCCAACGAGATGCCTGCAAAGTTCCGGGCCAATCGTCGTATTATAATTTTGGGCCAAGCACTTAGATTAAAAAATTATTTAATTATAGCAAGCATATGACCCACCATATACACAAGTGTTAAATTAAATGATCCCTTTAAGTTTCTTCAACCACTAAAAGTCAGTAAATAAGCGGTATAATAAAATCATTATTTTCGTAAACTTTCCTTTTATTTCTGTTGTTCTTTTAACTTTTTTTTTTTAAGTTTTCCTTAATTATTAAGAAAACTACACGGAAAATCAACAAACGACTTTGTTACTTACCAACTAGATTAAAAATGCAACAATAAAAGTTTATTGTAATTGTATAATTTTAAGTGAATCAAAGTTTGACGCATTTATGAAAAATGTTTTGTGTAGCTTAGATATATAATATAAAATAACTGATGATGCAATTATTTTATTTATAAAAATAGCGCGATATTTAATTAAGACATTAATAATTAATTTACACTCTTGTTATTAAGTATAAATATATACGGTATATAATGAGTTAATTCATGTTTTATTTTAAACTGTCAACATATTTATAAAGATTGTTTTAATATTTTAGATTCTGAGCGAAGTGAGGAATGTCTTGGTTTAACAATAAAGGTTTTTTTTTCTTTTTTTTTTTTTTTGTCTGTAAACAGCTTTTCTACCAGAAATCTTGCTCTGATTTTCAAATATAGTACCTTTTCTGAAAGGAAATTTTATTTGGGTAGTACTTTAAGATTATAATATTTTCATAATAATTGGGAAACCGGGGAAAAAAACATTTTAGCCATTTTTTTTTTTAGCTATTTAGATATTTTAATTTTGTAAGTTTTTTTATGTAATTTTAATTTGGTAGATATTCTGTGGATAAAATTGTTAGACCAAACAGTAATGGTTTAAAATTGATGGCTCTGTTGTTACATATTCAGATGATACTTGTTTATTATTTTCTGATAATACATGGGATCTAGTGCTTAGGTAAGTAGGTTCTGAATTAAATATATTAATTTAAAAAAGATAAGAACAATAAACCATTGCTTACGAAAATACGATTCTGACCGGAGTTCAGTTGGTAGTGATGCTTTTTCAACAATATATATGCCATATTAAAGTAAAATAATTAAATAGGCTTCATATATTTTCTTTAATAATATTTGTTTAATGTAGTACTGATTTTTCCATAATTTATCCCAGTTTTTCACATTTATTGGAAAAGTTCCTGAGAAAATTGAAAAATGACCTTTCTTAAATACATCCCTCGTGAAATTTCCTTTTAGAAACATTTCCATAATCAAAATTTTGAGTAAAACTGCTGATAGAAAAGTTGTACACAGGTAAAAAAAATTGTAATATTTTAATAATATATTTCGTTCAGTTTTTATTTTTAAAAAAAATAATTACACTTGAAAATCGTTTGTATTTTGACTTTACTTATATTTGTATAAATAAATATATTTAATGTGCGATAGTAAGAAAATAACTCTCTACCTTAAACACAAACTTCTCTAAAAAAAAAAAAAAACAAAGACAAGAACATAATTTTATTAACTTAATTTCAAACGAGATATGAGTAGGTATGTGAAATATCACAGTTTAATAATATTTATAGAAAATGTTCGCTTGTCAACAAAATAGCACCAATGTTGTACAGATAATGTTCTTATCTTTAAGTTTGATAATAGGATTAATTTTAATATTGAAACTAATATTACAAATTTATCTCTGCAGAACGCTAATTTACTATGCTGGAACACGTCTTCTTAAGTATTAAATATAACTAATAAATAGTGATAATAAAAACTATTTTGAATTTTTCATAACACCCCTCTTTAGTAATTTCCGACTACACGCCAGACACATACGTGGTATGAAATGATTTTTTTAATTTGTGATTTTAATCTGACTTGTCTTCAGGAATATAAATTAATACACATGGTTAATAACTGTATGCAACTTCGGTAAGTCTTAATGAAATAAAATAAAATTACGTATACTAACATTTTATACTCACTTTTATCATCCATTTCGAGAAGGAGAGCTTTTTAGCTCTCCCCAATCTAAAGTACACGACAACATTCTCGTTCTCGTCGTTCACGTCAAAGTACACTGTGAAAACGAAACATCATTAGATATAGTCACATAGGTATAAGTAATAATAACTTTTTTTTTTCAAAAATATATGTGTACCTTTAGTCAATGCAATACCAGTAACCTGATGATGGCAGCAAGTGAAACATAGTAATTACCGAATAAACATATATTTACATTTTAGGTCTTAGTTTAACATTTTTTTTAAACAATTTAATTTTCTAAATAAAAAATTGATTGACTTTTTATTTGTACATACGAAATGTAGGCTCTGATGAAATCACTGTGATTATAGAGGAGTAAAGAGAAATTAAGTTCTCTTCTTCTTATTTAAAAAAAAAACTATCATACGTTCCCTTTAGTTTAAATTTTTCATGGATCCGGGGATCGTTTGAGTTCACTTAAATGTATGGAAATAGTATTAAATTAAGAAGACTCTACAGAAGCAATTTTTTTGTTGAAAACATATGGTTTTAATGGTCCAGTATGATGCCTACTCTAATAAACACTTTGAAAATATTTCTAGATTTTGTAAAACGTGCTTAATGGATCAAACGATACAATTTACTAATTAAGTCTTTTAATCCGAAATAAAAGTCCATACAAGTTTCTGAAAATTGCTTTTTTATAAATACAAAAGTTTAATTAACCATAATTATTTCTTATAAAGTGTCGATTGATCTTGAAAAATGACTTCTATAAAGTACCTCCCCAATGAAATTTTATTTCAGAAACGTTGCTATCATTATAAGTTGGAGCGAAATTGTTGGTAGAAGAATAGTCAATTTTTTAAACAAAATTTCAATTCCAATATATTCAATAAATAAGTATATTTTTCACGATTCTTTATCGATTTACTCAGGGCTAATGAATTCACTTGACTACGTTATCATCATACTCGAAATTTCGTCATCACAATACTCATAGTTAACCCATAATATAGATTAGATCGATTTATATTTATTTATAATAGGTAAGAACTACTACGCATAAAATCAATTATTTCGGCATAAATCGATAATCAAAATCAACCCCTAGAACTCCTAATTTATGTACAGACATAGACTAGGGGTTCTTAAATTTCATCTCAATAATATAGATAGATATAGATTTGGCGGAAACGAAAATCGAACATTTTTCGATTTCGGAAATGAAAATCAACCTTTTAGTGGAAACGACTGACGCCTTAACGACTAACCTAAAGATACCACGCGATGGTGCTGAGATTAGAAATTGTTTATATATTGATCCTTTGAAAATGTTACTGTGGAAGCTCATTAACGAGAATTTGAAAATTGCATTCAAATTTAAAATATAAATAACATGAAACGATAAATACTTTATGATAAAAACATTTACCAACAAAATTAGTATACTCATAATATACAGTTTGCATGTTGCATAGCTATTAATAATAATTATTATTAATAAATAATATTTTACTAAAACTACATTATTGTTCTTTAGTTCGTTCAAACCTAGAATTACTGTCCATTAATCTAGTTAAATAATACACTTAAACAAAACATAATGATAGAATTATTTCAAAATAAATGTTTAAGAATTTTTCTTTTAAATTTATTATTTTCAAGCATCCTCACAGTTCGTACAACGTCGTTTTAAACTTCTCTAATCTTACTTTATTAAAAGAACATCGTACACTCCTGCTATCAAAATTTGTACACAAATTGTTAACTGGCTCTATTGACTGTTCAGAGTCTTTAATCAAATTTAGAATAAAAAGTCTTAATACCAAGGATTGTAAAATCAAAGTACATATTATATAAGTACTTACAGTGTCTGTCGTTGAACGAACCGCACAGTCCTAGATAGTAGTTTTTGTTGACTACAATCATTACATCTTCATCACAAGTTTTAAACAATGGATCAGGGGGAGCCTGAAAATACCAAATCTATCGTTAATAAGACCACGCCGCAATGGTACAATATATTATAAATATATATAATAATATATTATATTATATTATGAATATAATATATGACGCAAAACTGTTATAACTACAGTATTATACACTTACGATATTAAATTCAATAAAATCAATGCGCAGCTGATGTGCGGGTTTTATTAACTTTATTTGAAGCTCAATATTCACCAGTTTCGCCCTAATTGGTGTCGGGTATCCTGGGTTTGTAAAAAAATACTCTGAATTCTCATTTAAATATTCTGCAAGGAAATAATACAGCAATTATTTTACATTGTATTATTATACTGATATTATTAAACTGATCAACCTCTAGGTTAGTCAAACGTACTTATATAATAAGTTCCACTCAAGACTACAATACCATAACTTATTATAGATTGTGCAAGAGAGAATCAAACCATTTTTAACATTTGTGAGCTTAATATATTATAACTTTATGTCTTAAAAACATAAAATAGTTTTCGATTTTAACTAATTGAAGTTGAAATATGTAAAACGTAGTTAGACAATTTAACCATTTCATCAACAATAATTTCTTAAGGCGTAATGCTTTAATATTATCATTAGGTATGACAGAACTACAAAAGTAATTTTCTAAACGGTAAATGCCCGTGGGTATGTCGTAGGTAGATAAATGATAATTAATGATTATCACCGATTGGTCGGTGCAAGGACAATACTATTAAAATATTCTCGAAACTTATAAAAAGCAAATAACGTCGTGAAATGTAATTATAAATATACCTATACACGTAAATTACATTAAGTAATTATTGGTAATAAGATAATAATTGAGGTTCAGGAAGTCGTGACAGTTTACATAGTAAACATATTGTAGACGCATTAGGACGGTAGGTATTTTAACGACGCCATGTATTAATGTCGTGTATGTCGTGTCAAAAGATGTACATTATGTAAACTACAGTAGATAATTCACTGACCATTGTAACCCAAACAAAAGAATAGTTGAAATCAGTCCAACTCTGGAAATTTGTCGGTATGTCAAGACTGACTAATGTTACCAAAAATACCACAGCCGATCAGAATACGACTTAACACCACATGACACACGTCGCTAGGTACCGGGTGGTTATTTTATCGATAAACACTCATTATTTCCAAAAGTATTGACTATTTTAAACTTTTTTTTTTAAAAAAAAATTAAGAAACATATAGTTCTAAAATATTACATTACCAATTTTTTGTTTTATTTTTGGAAATGAAACGATTACCTACTTTTTATTTTCAAATGGCAACCTATATTAAAAATCTTGTAAATAGATGAAGTATTAGTTAAAATAAATTTTGGTGTTGAAATTTTTGATTTTCCGTCAATCCATTGACGAGATATTCCATTTTTAAATTTGAGTTGGGGGAGAGTGGTGGTGCATTATTAACACGTTGCGCGTCGTACCGCCTCTCAAATGATACTCCACTACTCTCACTCGATCCAAATTTAAAAATGGAATATCTCGCCAACGGATTGACGGAAATTAGAAATTTCAACAATAAATTTATTTGAACTAATACTTCATCTATTTATGGAAATTTTAAATACAGGTTGCTATTTGAAAATCAAAAGTAGATGGTCGTTTCAGCCTTAAATATTAGGGTGACAAAAAATAATATACACTTAAAATTATTAAGCTGTTTGTTTTTTAAATTTTCTGTAAAACAGATTCCAAAAAAAGTTAATATTTTCCGAGATAATGAGTGTTTAATTATAAAATAATCACTTGACCGGTATAAAAGCCAATTTTTAGCAATAAAGTAAAAATGAATTGTTTTCTAATAGAAGTAAGTTGACATTTTTACTTTTAACGAGTTAAATAACTTATTTAACGTAAATATAGAATATAAAAACAAAATTTACCAGAAGATGTACATATTGAAAATAAACATATAAAAATATTATTTATAGGGCTGGGATTGTAATGCCCTGGAAAATCGAAAAAAATGCACTTAAAAAAATTTAAAAATGCCTTAGAAAACTCAAAAAGTCCACTATGAAAATGCCTTTTAATTGTATAAATTATAATACAGTAGATTCTCGGTAATATGACCGTGCGATAATCCGGTACATCCAGTAATATGGGTATTTTTTTGTTAAAGTAACCAAAAAGTTATTATCGTAAACGATAAAATTAACTAATTAAGTCCAAATTAACCGATTAGATAATTTATTTGTATTCAACTAACGTTGACGTGTTAAGTCTTGAGCGTATTTATTGTGTATGGTGTATCGGTTAGTTATTGTGTTATATTAGCATAATTCAGTATGTACGTAATATTTATATGATTTAATAAAATAAATTAAGGTTTTTCAATAAGTAAAAATGTGGTTTTATGTGGACTTCCATTAATCCGGCATTTTCGTTCATCCAGCAGTTCTCTGGTTGGATATTTGCCTGGTTACCCAAAATCTACTATATTTATTTGTAGCTTAAACGATGAAAAATATTATCACAATTTTCATTTAATAACTAACTAATTAATAATTTTTAGAATTTGTTTAAAAAAAATAGTATAGGTTGGATAGAAATGACTCATCAAATTCGTTAAAATAATTCGTTCATATAATTGATTTTTGCATTTATACTTTTGGTATATTAAACTAAATGACACTCAACAAAAAAACACAACGAATGCTGCCGAGATTATATTGACGAAATACTAACGGGTCTTCGATCGATATCAATCATCCATACATCGTGTAGTGAAAAGAAATATATATATATATAAGTGCGCATTTACCAACGGTGATAATCTGAGCAGAAATAACTAAAGTATAAAGAAGAACTATATAAATAATTTACTATGATATTCGTATCGTCTATGGCCAGTTAAAAGCTTCTTATTAAAGCAGATCCACACCAAAGACGCAAAACGTTATGCGCCATTACAGTAATATTTTGCGCAGGTATGCATTTTATGTAGACTTAAACCCACACCCACCTATAATCGCAAACGTTTACTGAATTAAAAAGTTCTAAAAAAAAAATGCTCCAAAAATTTGAATAATCGGTATTACTCAAAACACATTTTGTGCTTACGAGCATACGTTTTAAAACACCAGAAAAAAAGATGTATTTGCGGCAAAATCTCCGCCCTATTTATTAGTAAGTTATTAGATCTATATGAGTATACGGACAAAAAAATAATTTTTTTTATGAAAAATAAGTACCTAAAATATACCTACCGATATTTTAACAATAAGTTTTCGTAAGCACCTACCGTAGGTATACGCCAAGAGATCGGCAGTCATGGTGACCAACAGGATGAACAATAGCGGCAACAGTGACATTGTAACGTTCATGTTTCACGTATACTGCTAAGTGAAGTTTTTCTTCGACAGGTATTCGGACGACCTAACTGCACCAGTGGATAAACTTGAAGTAAGTTCGGGAAGACGAGAGCTGAGACTATTTATAACGATACGCAGGTAGGTATAATTAGATAGGTACTTATTGCTTACGGGTGGGGAATAAATCGACCCCGCCCATGATATCGGTTCAGTGTCTCTCAGTGATTAAAATGTATAAAATACCTTAAATACCTATGACTACCTATATACAGATCCACAGTACACGATTTTTAAAATTAAATTGTTTTCACTACTAATCGGCAATTACCACTATAAAGATGACATGTCCATAGAGTATGAATATAATATGGGGTGATACCAATTTCACAAACGTATTATTATAATGTCTAATAATTTATTTCATGTACCCTCGAAGTAGAGATGAAATTATTAAAATTATTAATATAATTAATACAATTTTAAAAAAAAATACACATTTAAATGGAGGTCCCCTATATGGAGGCAACAAAAAATATAAAAGAATACTTGATCTCGATGGGATTTCTGTTGTAAATCGTGCGCTAACTTCTAAACTAATAATTAAACGCAAAATAGCTGATTTTGTTTATTTGGCGTTTAGGATGTTTTTTAATTGAACCATTCAGTATTAGTGTAGGTATTATGAACTAAGATATATTTAATTCGAGGTAGATATCAGTACGTACTTATTTCGGTTTGTTGTTAAGCTATTATTGGTATAGGATGGTATGGTATATAGGTATAGTATTCTACGGACTTTTATTTTTTTGATAATATTCTTCACTTTTTTTTTCCATCAGATTTTTTTTCAGGGGGCATAGATTAAGTGAAAAATTTAATTGTTACTACCCCGTGGTGGCTTGTGCTAAGGTGCGATGGTGTGATCACACTCCCCAAGTAAATTTGAAAAAAAAAATGAAATTTGCATTATTAAACGTCTTGTTATAGAAAGTATTAATCATTTTCTATCTTTATATATAAAATAACATATCCAGACTAAATTCATCATCGCCTAGTCCAAACAACTGGACGGATCGGGCTGGAATTCGGCACTCAGATAGTTATTATGACGAGGAATTCGCTAAGAAAGGATTTTTTAAAATTCAACCACTAAAGAGGTAAAATAGGGGTTTTAGGTATATTTGGTACGAATATTTCTTTGCTTATTTATTTAATTTTGATTATTCAAGGGCTATATTGGTGTTACGAAAAATAAAATTTTATAATTATTATTATTAATATTATTTACACTATAAAAATTTCACAATAGAACACATTTAGTTCACCGAAAGTGGATTACCCATTTTCCATCTATTTGTTTTCAATCAATTCTAACACGGCCATAACCAAAAATTAATATAGGTAAAACAATCAAAATTAAAACAGTTAAAAATTGGCACGGGCAACGCCAGACGCGGGACAGTTAGTAGTTTATATTTCTTTTAAAATAACTTAAATAATTCAAAATTGTACGGGAGAATTATAATATTTAAAGAATGTAATCGTAATTTGGCAATTCAAATGCGATAAGAACAATCTAAAAAAGGGTAGACATACTTCGCACGTGAGTGTAACCACTGTTGTTGGTGGAAATTGGGAAGGTGGGATAAAGACGGGAATTAAATGTATCTCTGTAAGCAACGATAAACCATGGCTAATGAAAAAACGATTCTGAGCGGAGTTCAGTTTATAATGTCGCTTTGCCGACAATACAATATATTATGGTATATGTCATATTATGGTAAAATGATTACAATAACGTTTCCGTGACAAGAATGATTGTTTAAAAAAGATTAAAATAATAAAAACTTGATAATAACAAAAAATAAATAAAAACGGTTGCCTATGATAACATATTTTTAATATTTCAATTTTATTTAACCTAAAGACCAAGAGTTCCCTCATTATCTCAAATATTAATAAGATTTCAAAAAATAAACTCTTTAAAGTACCACCCAGAGAACATTTCTTTTCGGAAAAGGTGCTATACTTGATAATCGGAATATGCTGTCTGTTAGAAAAAGTGTTCACATAAAAAAAAAAATTTAAAAAAAACATCTTTGTAAAACCAATACTTCCTCGTTCCACTCTAAATCTAAAATTGAATACAGGCTAATAATCGTGGCAAATGGTATGTGAAAAATTTTCAAAATGTGTAAATGCGAATATGAAGATGTTAAGAACCGCTGCTATAGGTAATATCATTGGTCGCTTCCTCGTGTACGGTGGGACGGTCCATGGCGCACACAAAAAAAACCTATTATAATAAATGTGCGGGACCATACTCGTAAAATAATTATTCGCGTTGCACATTTTGGGCGGCGACCTGAGCTTTTGTGTTTACAGCGAATGAAACGTAATTAAAATTGTATACCTATTTACAATTCAGTATTTCACTAATAATTTAATCATCTGAATTCCGATAAAATAATATCTGTCAGCAGAGTTGGTCCAGATGTATATTACGGGTCGCTCCTAGGCGCTAAAAGGATGGGTGGGTGGGTGAGTGTTGGTTAAATGGGTAATTCATTAGTTTACAATTTAAAATTAATACCTAGTTGAAATAAAATGAGTCTTAGTAGTCAATAAGTACTAAAAATCACGGTTATTCTGTGCTTCTTTTTTACCGGAAATCTTGCTCTAATGTATCAAGTGTATTTTATTTTCTGAAAGGAAATTTTATCTCTATAGTAATTTAGGGAGGTCAATTTTTTTAATTTTTATTTTTTAAATATATCTATGTTGTCGATTTAAGAACGATAGTGAAGTTTTAATATTATGATATAACAATTTTTTTTCCATTTTTTCCCCTTTTAACTAAACAGGAAAAAAACAAATGCATTTTGGGTGTACCTAGAGACCCAAATCATCGATAGCTTGGACCATTTTAACCGCAAAATACCCCTCGATTTGTTGTACAAACTTTTCTACCAGAAATCTTGCTCTGATGTATCAAATGTAGCTTATTTTCTGAAAGGAAATTGTATTATAATTTTAACTTTAAAGGCATTTTTTGATTTTTCAAGCGGTTTACATAATATCTGCAAAAATCCTAGATAAAATTTCGATACAATGGAAAATATACGAAATGTAGCTATTATTCAAAAAATATAATGGTCTTTTTTTTCTGTGTACAACGTTTCTACCAGCAATTTTGCTTTAATTTATAATAAATGCAGTGTTTTTAAAAGGAAATTTGACTGGGGAAGTATTTAAGAGAAGTAATTTATCGATTTTCTCAGAATTGTCTTCAAAAAATTCGAAAAACCGGGGGAAAACAGGTTTTTTTTTGAAAAGATGTTACACTCAAAAATCGGAGCAAGATTTCTGGTAGAAAAGTTGCACACAGATAAAAAAAATAAAATAAATAAATAAATATAAATTAAACATCTTTGTAAAACCATAAGCTTCTTCGCTACACTCAGAATCCGGACTTTGCACATAGTAACTTTGCTTCTATAAGGTCTTTTTTAAATCATGTATTTAGACATAATATATTTTACCTATTTTGTAGTAATTTTGTAGACTTAAGACTTAAACATTCCAAAGAAGTAGTAAGTACCTATTTATCTAGAGAATCTACTTTGTAAAGAAATAAAATAAAATTTGCCTTGTGTAATTGTTCCTTAATTACGTTTAGTATAGGCAACTTAGTGTACACGTGTTCATGTTATCTCTTATCTGAGTTATCAGTTTGCTAGTAGCTTCACATCCGTAATTCTAATTGATACATGTTTTTAAATTCCATTGAAAATTTATCATAAAATTTCGATTTGAGTACAGCGGTTAGCGGAGAACAACTCACTAATTAGTTCTATGATCACCACTATTATCAGCAGCAACAAGTAAGCAATTACTTTTTGTTGTTGTATACTATTTCTATATTACAACAGTTTATATTATTTTATTACTTTTAATATGTTGACGTTTTCTTTTTATATTATGATCACTTAATACATGATTTCAATGAAATATTGGTGACTGTCTTAACCATAATTTCTTGATTGTATGTGTACCTACGATTACCTGATTTTTCAGGTAACCTACCTCTGACTTTTAAATAAATACTGTACATTTTTTATTTTGGGCCCTTCTTTTGTTGACATTATTTACTAATTCTAAAACTATATTCTGATCAATAGTCGCTTAGTAAACTAACCAATTATTTTATCTAGAAAATAAAAAATGTGTAAATTTGCTATTAAATTTGTAAAGTATTATTTATTATAAATATTTCTGTTCAACAACGTCATTAATGCATCACTGCTTTTATTGTTTATAGTTGCATTTACATTTAAATTAACATAAATTATCTCAAGTAAATAAAAGTAGTGCCGAGCATTCAAAAAATAATATGTTGTGTACACAGCACTTAATCGGCAGTAAAACAAGCTTCCTGTTACAGAAAACTGTTTTTCGTGTAAGTTAATTGAAAGCATTGAAATTGTACATTATTAAATTATTTAATTAATTTATCTTTATTTATATTTCAGAAATTCATAATAAATTACTCAAGGATATTGTTGTCCATGGACCATACCAAAACAATATTTGTAAAACGATATAAATCTACTGTGAAAAAATCTATTGAAAATATACATATTTTAAAAGAACATAAATTAAATTCATCGGAATTACATGGTGAGAAGTATATTAGTTATTAATACAGTAAAGATTAGTAGGTATGTATAAAAATGTTTTTTATTGATTGTATCTATGGTCATAGGAGTAATAAATATTATACAAAGAATCTTAATATTAATGAATATTTTGTTGATAACAGTCTGTATCTATCCAAAAGGATGATTAATATGAATATTTTATTTAAAAAAAATACCAATTATGAATATTTACACACAAAGTATTAGATTTTTTTCAATAAAACATTCGATACACTATTTAATTCTAAGACTTCCCTTTTTAAGTGATTGAATGTTAATTTACAAAATACATATATTATTGATAACCATATTGTATTTATTTTCATAATTTTCTAATTAAAATTATTATTATATAAAAGAAAAATATATCAATATGTACTCATATTTAGTTAAGAGAATATTATTTAAGGTACTGATTTAGTTGACACCCACCCAAGAAATATTTTTCCACTATTCAGGTTTAGTTGGCGCTACTACTTGTAATTTTTGTATTTTAAAATAAATGTTAAATACGTTTGGTAGGTATTAAATTTACTTGTTGGATATTTTAAAAATAATTTTTGGTGAAATCCTAATATTAAAATTATTGAAACAAGGTATAGCAGATAGCTATATAAAAAATTAAATTAATTATGTCTAATATAATCTACCGAGTTCAGTTATTCAGTTGCCAACACAGAAATATTCAATTGAAAAATCTGTAGAATATATGCAAAATATTAATATAATATAATTTTAATGAAATTTCTAAATAATATATAGTGATTACATCGTATATACAAACGGTCTTCAACCTTTTTGGACTCACGACCCATTTTTTTAGGCGTACATTATTCGTGATCCACATAAGGCATACATAAAGAAAAACGTTTTTAGAAAAACAAAAAAAAAAAATCTAAAATTCCTTAATACTTTGTAATAGTACTGTTATAACTGAAGAAATAAAAATAAAAAAAACTTTTTAACGGACATGTAAATACGAATAGAATAATAACGCGACTAACATTTATTCGTCNTCATACTATGTAGAATCATACCAGTATATGAAACATATACTGTGATTTGAAATCCAAAATACTATTATATTTTTGAATATAAATTATATAATATTGTTTATACATAATATATTATAATTATTTTCAAATTGTATTTTCATTTATTAATTTTCAAAGTTTAATAATTAAACAATTATTTGTATACCTTATATAATTGTATAAACTTAATTTTTATTTTAAAAAGAAAATTCATCACGACCAATTTTTAAGCTTACACTTCAAAAATGGGTTGCAACCCACCAGTTGAAGACCATTGGTATATACTATATTTTAAACAGACTTGTGATACTGGACATAAAGGGGTTGGTGGAAATATCATTTAAGATAACACTGATGTTTATTATTTTATAATTTATTTTTAGTTTTAAAATATGAGATATATAAGTGGAGAGAGAATACTTCCTTGGTGGGCATCAACTAAACCTACGGGTTTAGTTAGAAACCTATAAAGGTTTCCTTATTTAAGAGAATACCTATTTTAAGAACTGAAAGAATATATTAGTAATATCTGTAATATATTTCTATACCAAACATATTTATTTATACTTATTAAGGTGACTTGAATTTTATAGAATTTTCAAATACTAATCTATATACCTCTCGAACTCATACTTGTGGTCAACTTAGAGCTGAAAACTCTGAAGAATTTGTTGTTCTCTGTGGTTGGTTAGAATATAAAAGATTGAATCGATTTATTATTTTAAGAGATGGTTATGGATCAACACAACTTATAATTCCTGAAAATGTAAGTTTTATTACTATCTTTATACATAATTTACTTACATAATTATCTACATTTATGTTTTAGGCAATTGAATTATTTAATATTGTCAAAGATATACCTCTGGAGTCTGTGATAACATGTTATGGTAAAGTAAAATTAAGACCTGCCAATAAAATAAATAATGTATGATAACTTTGAAAAAAAAAGCCCATAATTTTTTATAGAATTGTACAATTTATGTTTTAGAATCAAGCAACTGGAATGATAGAGGTTATTGTTGATAAATTACTTCTGCTCAACTCTGTAGACACCAAAATACCATTTCAAATACGAAAATTTCATAAAGTAAACATGCATTGCTAATTTTAAGTACTGAAACCCAACATGTTAGATTATAACTAAAACTTTTATTTCAGGCAAATGAATCTTTGAGATTAAAATATCGATATGTTGATTTGAGATATCCTGAAATGCAATATAATTTACGTTTAAGATCAAAGTTATTGATGAAAATGCGAGAATTTTTAATTAATAATCGTGATTTTGTGGAAGTAGAAACTCCTACATTATTCAAAAAGACTCCCAGTGTAATTATGACTGATTTTTATCAAGTACATTTGTTAACAATTTTTACTATTAATAGGGTGCACAAGAATTTATTGTACCAACTCAGGAAAAAGGGAAATGTTATTCATTGATTCAAAGTCCTCAACAGTTAAAGCAAATGTTAATGGTGGGTTCCATAGACAGATATTTTCAAGTAGCAAAATGTTATAGAGATGAGGGTTCTAGACCAGATCGACAACCAGAGTTTACCCAAGTATTAATAATACTGTTGATTATACTAATATCTACATATAATTTGTGTAATACACATAATTATATTTATTGTTAAAGCTTGACATTGAGATGTCATTTACTGATCAAAGTGGAGTGATGTTACTTGTTGAGGAACTGTTATCATTTACATGGCCATCTGAATTAGGCAAAATTAAAACACCATTTCCTCAATTATCATATGAAGAAGCAATGCTAACTTATGGCAGTGACAAACCTGATATTGGATGTAGTTTTAAAGTAATGTTTCATAAAACAACTTTTTTAGATTATTCCCACAATAAATTTTATATAATAATAGTGTTAGGTAATAGTTATATTAAAAATCAAAGAACCAAAACTCTTTTTGGAATTAAATATAAAATTTAATTTTTTATTATAAATGTGTTAATATTTACAATTTATTTTGATTTAATATTCCCTGATGATAATTATTGAAATTGAATCCATTATAAATACGAATACTAATAATAAAAGAATTCATTTTTACTAGGTACAATTAGTTTTTACCACATTTAAAAATAACAAATTTTCAATTCTTTTGAAATGTATTTAATTTAAATATAATTAACAATAATAATAGAAAAATAAAAACGTATAGTTAAGTAGATAAATCTATTTTTAATGATATCATTAATATTTTTCACTAGTACATGGTAGACTATCATAAATCAATTAATAATACATTATTTCTTTATTCTTAGATTATTGTACTTAAAGATATTTTAATTACCCTCAGGGGAACACTGCGTGTTACTTGACACCCGGGGCCCTGAGCTATGGCGTAGGGAAATTGGCGATCCCACCGCCCAGTACTAATTGCACTGCAGTAGCCCTCATCTTACCTTAATTGGTTGGGTGCATACGGTCCTTCAATATAGGGGTTGAGCAATGAGCTAACAACCCATCCTCGGAAAAAACTTTGTTAAGAAACAACCAACACAAAAGCCTCGGAAAAATGTGGACATACAGGATTTAAAAATTGGAACATGAAACGTGCGCTCTTTATACAGGACCGGAACACTGACAACAGTAGTATCTGAACTTGACAGACTATATTAGTAATTCAAGAAACTAGATGGCCTGGATCTGGCAATCACAAAACAGAGAAAGCAACACTATTCTACAGTGGAGGATCAGGACATGAAAGGGGAGTTGGCTTCGTAGTTAGCGATAGGATACTTAACAACATAAAGCGATTCGAATCAATTAATGATAGGCTATGCCTCTTGGAAATTCAAGCTAAATGGTTTAATATAATACTGATCAATTGTTATGCTTCAACAGAGGACAAAGACGAGGAGACAAAAAAACGATTTCTATAAACAATTCGAGCACTATACGACACAATACCTCAAAATATGGTAAAAATCATACTAGGAGACTTTAATCCAAAAATTGGGAAAGAAACAAATTAAAAACCAACGATAGGACAACAAAGCCTCCATAATAATTCGAACGACAATGGAGTTAGAGTAATATCTTTCGCAACATCCAAGGAAATGACCATAAGCAGTACGTTTTTTCCACATAAACAGACATGGATGTCCCCCGGTGGAACAACTAAAAATCAAATAGATCATGTTATGATCGATTCTAGAAGAAAATACTGCATAATGGATGTTAAAAGCTGTAGAGGTGTATGCGGGATATCAGACCACTTCCTAGTAGGAATCTAAATACACCTCAGATTGTCAGTAAAGTGGAGAGAAAAGAAAAGTCACCCAGAAGTTCAACGTTGAAAAATTAAAAGAAAACAAAAACCTTCAGAATTACATAGAAACAATAGATAGAAACTTAAAAAACGACAGCAACAATGAGCTTGATCAGTTGTGGGAGAAACTAGAAAAAACAATCAAGCAAGCCGCGAAAGACGTACTAGGTTTTGAGGAGAGAAGAATACCTAAAAAGTGGTTCAATGACAGATGTAGAAGAGCTCTTGAAGAACGAGATGTTGCCAGAATGGCACTAATAAAAACCCCCAACGAGTCTAACCGAAGAGCCTTAGCAATCAAACAATGAGAAACTAAGAAGATAATAAGAACCGAAAAAAGGCAATGGGAAAAGAACTACATCAAAGTCTCATACAAAAAAAACCAATAGCATAAAAAAACGGATACAAACCAAGAACGACCATCCTAAAAGAACCAGACGGAACATTGATTACAGATAAAACCGAAATAGCTGAAAAATTCAGAGAAATGTTTGAGCCGATACTACTTAAAACAAGACAAGCAGAACCTGTAGATCAATATATGACGACAGTGGAACAAATGATACATGAACCAACAACGGAAGAAATAAAAATGGCAATTGAAATACTAAAAAACAGTAAAGCACCCGGAGAAGAAGATGATATAACAACGGAGTTACTAAGAAAGAGTGGGATAGCTGTGAGGAAAAAATTAGAAAAAATTATTATAAAAGCATGGAGGGAAGAAGAAATACCTGAAGCCTGGAATCTGTCGATCATATGTCCTATCTACAAAAAAGGGGATATTATGAATTGCAACAACTATAGAGGCATCTCGCTACTAGATACATCGTACAAAGTTCTATCAAATGTCCTCCTTAATAAACTCAAGCCATATGGAGATGAAATAGTCGGGGAGTACCAGGGAGGCTTCAGAAGGGGAAAATCAACGGTGGATTAGATACATATTATCAAACAAGTAATGGAAAAATGCTACGAATATAACCAGGAACTATTCATGCTATTTGTAGATTATAAACAGGCATATGACTCTATTAATCGGGAAAGTTTATGGAAAGCCATGGAAAAGCTTGGAGTACCAGCAAAAATCACAAGAATGATAAGAGCATGTGTTTAAAACTCTAAATGTATGGTCAAATTTAACGGCCNAGATGCACTATCACCAATGCTCTTCAACATCGTTTTGGAGGAGGTGGTTAGAAATGCATTAAACACCGGTATAGGAGTCAAACTGCAAGAGTCTAAGACTATCAAACTAATATCATACGATGATATAGTATTACTCTCCGAATCTGAGAACGACCTTCAGAGTATGGCAGAATCTCTCATGGATGAAAGCAAAAAAATGTTCAATTTCACTCGGAGAGGTGTTTTTAGCGGGAAGTGACATGGGAAGGGGTGAATTGAGAGAGCTATCCACTATTTCTAGTTGTGATGCACTAGGCTGTTTATCATGAGGAGTAAATCATTTCGGAGAATTTTTTCATAAAGTTTTTAGTTCTGTTGTTTATGTTTGATTAAATTATTATTAGTCTTAAAAGCTATTTTTACATTAGTATGAAATATCAAAATAATATGTCTAACAAATTGGCTAAAATTCTGAACAATAATACAAATAATTTATAAATAGCTTTTAAAACCAATAATAATTTAATCAAATATATAAACAATAGAATTAAAAAATTCACAAAAATCCTCCTTCTTTTGCAAATGCTGGTATATATAAACCTAAATGTAACTAATAAATTGTATACAAATAAGACAAATTTTTTTATATATATTTATTTACATTACATATATATTATATATTTTTATTTAATATTTGAAATATATATAGTGATTATTTTATTATTGAACATTAGGGTGAATCAGAAAAAACTCTTTTCTGTTTGATTTCATCACTCATTTAGTATGTTTTTTTTGAAAGTATTTAAACGTTTCCCAAATTTTTTTCATCATTTTTGGATAATATGGGTTGCAAGCATGAAAAAATTAATAGTTTTTTTGGTTTTTAATTTTTTTTTTTTTGTAAAGCATAAAAATTCTTAGATATAAGAAACTGATATTTGCAATAATTATTAAAAACCAACTCTTAATACAAACCCTACATATTTTTTATAACTAAACTATTTTTATTGTATATTCCTAGTCAAATTTATTATACAATCCATATATATGCTATTTATTCATATATTTTATATACTTGCCATATTATTCTAAATTTGATAAGGAACAAATAATTTATGTTATTGAGAAAAACATTTATTAAATTATATTTGTTTTAAACATATTTATTTTTGTTATAATAACTTACATGTGATAATTTATATTTAATTATCTGTTAATTTGTCACTCCTCCTTTATAAGATAAAAACCAATTTTTTTTTTATTTTACTAATGATAAACATCCTACCTACATTTTGTATTCATTACTAATAACAAATTTTGTATAAAGTAATTTTAATTCATAATTAAAGATATAAACTTTTATAAAATAAAAATATATTTTTATTTTATAGATTTCTAGCTGGACAAAATTTATAAGGAATTCACCAACTGATGTTTTTGCACTTGTTATAAAAAATCCTGTAAACAAGTTGACTATAAAACAATTAAATGAATTGAAAAAGTCAATTTTCACAAATTATCCAGGAGTTAATTTTAGCCTATTTAATATAAAATCATTAGATACATTCAAAGAAAATCTCCAAAGTACTATTCAAGGAATTGATGTTGCAGCTGTTGTTACTGCTGAAAATATTTCTGAACATGATTTAGTAGCAATTGCTAGTGGTTCAAAATATAAAGCAGTATGCTAATGGACATAAATTAATATTAAATTAAATGTTGATCATGTTTTATTTTGACATTTCAGCTAACTGTTCTAGGTAAAATAAATGAAAATTTTAAAGTAGCTAATAATAGTAATGAACCCTGGCGATTTGTTTGGGTAGTGGATTTTCCTTTATTTGAAATGGAATCTGGTAAAATTCAATCAGTACATCATCCATTTACACTACCACAAACAAAAGTCAACTCCAACAATTTATTAGATGTAAGTATATTATATAGTTAACCTCATTATTGTTCACACAATTTATAGATAAATATTTTGTATATTAGTTTATTAATACATTTCAGCACTTATAAAAAATAAATATCTTCAAAATCTAAAGATACAACTATTGAATTTGTTTACAGAATATAATACTATTTTCATTTAAAATTTACTATTTAATTAAGACTATTTACAAATATAATAATTTTTTTTTTCAAACTATTGTTATATATTTGTCTTACAATTTAAATATTTTTTCATTCTGAAATGAAATTTTATCTGAATTGTACTTTAGTATAGTAATTTTTTGATTTCCCAAATGGTTTTCATAATAATCGGGAAAAATCAGAATAATTTAAAAACAGTATTATTTTCAATTTTATTTTTTGTTATGATTCAGTTAAAAATATGCATAGACTTAGAGTTTGGACAGAAAACTTACATTTGTCTTTTCTGTACAATTTTCAAAATATTTTAGTAGTTGTTGAGCTATTTTTTGACATTTGAAACTTGCAAGTTATTTTTAAAACAATATTTATTCAGTAAATACTTTATGGATAAATTGGTTAGACCAAACAGAATTGCTTGAAAATACAAGTTTCATTACAAGTTTTATTTAATGATCCAATAAAAATATTGGTTTAATTTTAAATTTTTTTTTAATAATAATTATAATATTAATTTTTTTACGAAAATTGTACATATTACAGAAATACATTAAATTATCCAGTCTAAACTTTAAGCGGTTATAACTCATAAATGGTAAATCTGATATAAGTATTAGGTGTATCATTTCTGTGTAACATTTCTGGAAAAATATTTTCTATTTGAATCAGTGTTTAAAAAGAGAAGTTTCTATTTAGAAAATGAAAGTATATACTTCCTTAAGACATGGAGTACATGATAGGGGTAAAAAATTAAAAATAGTTGTAAAATAAAGCTTAACAGATCCCATGATAATTAAAAAAACAGAATTTTAATTCAATTAAAATCCTTCCAGAAAATGTCTGGTGTATGGTAAAAAAATCACTATGCATATCCTACCTTTCCAACTTCTCACCTACAACAGTAGTACACACCCATTGTGTGAAATATATTTATCTTATTTTATTTTCAGTTGTAAAGTAATAAAACATAAAACTTATAACTCTGAGCTCAAGTCATTATAATAATAATAGTTTTAAAAAAAACTTAAAAATATTCAATAGAGAAAAAGTTATTACATTTGTTAAAATAGTCCTTTTAAACTTAGTATATTATATACTACAGTTTAAAGTTTAAATCACTTAATTAGTAACCAAGTTTTATAACTTAATATAATCCACTTACTCCTAATGAATTTTAATGAGAGTATACTAATCTTACTAGTGTCTGAATTTAGGTATTCAGGTATTAATTTTATTTTTGGTTAATATTAGAAGAAGAATTAACAATAACAAATTAATTGTAATTTTTTTTTTGTGTTAAGTATTTTTTATTATTATTATTAACTAGTATTACTATTGTATTTATAATGATATTTTTAAATTATTTATTGAAAAATAGACTTATTTTCCATTTACTTTTTCAAGTCCTGGATGCAAATTTTATTTATACTGCTCTTTTATTAATTTTGTGTTCATTTTATTACCACATATTTTTCATGAGTATTTAAATTAGTTTTAATGAATATTAATAACATATTTTTAACTTTATAATATAATATTATACAAATTTGAAATTGTATAACTTAGTAATAAAATATATGAATTTCTATTTCTTAAATTATAAGTTAATATATATATATATTATTATCTTTAATTAATGATTATATCACTATTAATTTGAATCACTTGTATAGGTTAAAGGTTATCATTATGATTTAGTCCTAAATGGATGTGAGGTGGGAGGTGGTTCTATTCGTATACACGATGCCAGTTTGCAAAAAGAAATAATTGAGTCCATACTAAAAATACCAATAGAATCTATGTCTCATTTAGTTGAAGCATTGAAGTCAGGTTGTCCACCACATGGTGGAATAGCTCTAGGTAAACAAAAATATTTATAATAATAAATAACTTTTAACTTTGTTACATTACAATGTAATATCATATATAATATTCATGTTATGATATTATAAATGGTCTAGTGATGGTAATATATGTTTTAATTTTTAAGGTATTGATAGATTTCTTTCAATTTTATGTAAGACAAACAGCATCCGTGATGTAATTGCATTTCCAAAAACATTTGAAGGAAAAGATCTCTTGACTGGTGCACCATCAGAAATCACAGTAGAAGATATGAAGAGATATCATTTAAATTTGTGTAACACAGAAAACAGTTAAATATTATTAATATACAAAAGTATATTAATTTTCTGAATAAAATTTAATTCTTTAGAATTATTAGAATTTTATTTTACTGGCATTCATTTTATTTACATGGTTTTGCCATATATAGCACTCATCTACATTTACATTATTGTAGTTTTTGACAGTGCCTGAATTTTTTAAAATTACTCAAATTGTGAAAAAAAAATAAGACTTAAGTAAAATACCTAAATTATTTAATATTCTTTAATAACCTATTATTTTAAAATTATTACTATAATCATTTGATAATTTATTCTTCCATACCTATATTATATATTAATACAAATTTTATTTGTAAATCACTAATCCTTAGTAAAATATACATTTAAATACAAAATGATTCTATTCTGTAACAGTATTTTAGTTTTTAGGCTTTTATCTGTTATTTAATTTTGTAAATGGTAAGATTACTCAATAAGTAATAAACAGTTCCATAGCTTTATTGCACTAATTATATTTCATAATTCTTTCTTATCAGACAAATTTAGTTATGGGTTAATATTGTGGAATATTATTATATTAATGATAAAAATGTTTTTTATAAGTTGTATAAATAATTCAAAATTCCTACTGTCTATTTAAATACATCAACATCATCATCATCAAATTTTAATAAAGAATATTAGTAAGAAGTACTTGTTAATCTTCTGTTAATATGCTATTCTGCACTTGAAACATGATTGATGGATCCCATTTGAATATGTAAAAAGGAAATTTTAATATATACCCACTAAGTAGCAGACAATAACATAAAACTATGTAATATTTGAATCACAATGACAGATTTTTGTTGATAATGACTAATTTATTATTGATATTAGAATAAATCAAGTTAGAAAAATTTGTTTTATTTTTAATGCTTAATCCATTGGTGTAATCAAAACTTACCTAACCTATCATACTTACTTTTAAAGTTATACATAAACCTTGAAAAATAGCATTTTGGATGCATCTAGAGACCTGGCAGGGTCACTAGGGTTTAAACGTTTGTAATTCTAAATTTAACCCAGATAAATTTATTTGGACTTCAATAAAAAAAAACTTTATTATCAAAATATCAATAACTACAAATCATAATAATAATAAAAACAACCACATTTTGGATTAATTTGTTTGACTATGTTTCAGGTTTATGCATAATAATTATAAAAGTATGATTGGTAAGTTTTGATTATACCAATGGATTAAACATTAAAAATCGCACATTTTGGAAAAACAATTTTGAAGATGTTTAATTATCACTAAGAAAAACCCGAACTTCATGAAGTTTTCTTTCATAACTTATAATCTGACTTTTTTTTTGAATTATTAATATACAGGCAAAAACATGTTTTGAAAAAAGAGTTTGGGTTGTAAACTAGATTTATACCTTGTTATTATTATTAGTAGGTACCTAATACTTATAGGTTAACAATAATATTTGAATTTGAGAACTTATCGCGACTTATTTTATTATTATGTTGATATCACAGTTATACTGTACTTACAAAGTTTTATACAACATGCCTTTATCAGCGCTCAAATACACTTTTTTTATTTGGTTATCCAATCTAAAAGTAATATTCTATATTAATCAGTTGAGTACCTATAAAATAAATTCTTAAAGATGAACTCATTTCTTTATGAGTTAACCTTTACAATTATTTTAAACTGCAAGACAAGTTTGATGTTACCTCTATTTATAAATTAGGTATTGATAATATTGATACCACCCTAGATTTACTTTCTAAATTATCTTTAGGAGTTCCTTCTTTATATTCAATTTTATTCAAGATATTCTCAAACTTTTGTAACTAAATTTTAAATTTGTATACAAATTCTTAGTAAATTATTCAAGTAATTACTGTATTAATATAGGTACGCAATTTGTTATTTTACCTACTCCAATATTATTTTGTAAGTATTATATAACTGCAACTTTTGCTTGCAGTTTTATGTTTATGCAAATATTTAATTTATACTATTCTATTATTTAAATTTGTATTAATATGGAAGTTTAATGAGTAATATATTGTTAGGTAGGTATTGTTATGTTATTACTACATTGTAAATTGGACTTTGTCCGTATGAATAATACATAAAATGTAAATAAATACCTACCTATAACTACTTTGAATATACCATAGAATATAATAGGCTGCCACTCGAATATTGTACAACGAAAATCATCGCACATCATAGCTTATATGGCAGGGGCTGATGTTACGATATTAGTATATTATATACATATATTTAATAGATACTACGAAAACTTTTTTTTTTATATATATTTTTATATTATAACAAAGTATATACTCCTAACGTAAAATATAAAATCAAAATATTATTTCTACCATTTTGTTATTTCTATAGGGGGTGCGATCGCCCCGTCGCATATAGCCACGAGCCGCCACTGCGTTTTCGTAATAATATATGTGGCACATCGAGTATCGACCTCGACACTAGTCGCCAGGTGGTTTAGCGCGTCTGCCTGAAGGTTAATAAAAATATCAAGTGTAAAATTAAATATATTAAATAAGTCATACTGATAACACTGGTCTACAAAATTAAACTTTTTTTAATCATCAGGGTTGAATATGCATTTTCCAAACCAATTGTTTGTACTGATTTCAAACCTGTAATTAGGTTTTTTCTATCACCATTATTTTTTTAATTATAATTGTTTCATTTTTTATAGGTAAAGCATCTATTTTAAAATAAAATTACTAAATTAAATGATTATTTTAATAGTTTTTTTCAATAATTAAAATTGCATGAAATTATTATGCTATAAATAAATTCAAAAAAATATTTATAATAAAATAGTTAAATAAAAAAACCAAATAGTTGACATATTTAAATATTTAAAAATGTTGGGAAAATGATTTTCTATTATACTTTTTATCAGGTATGTCACGATATAGCATCCAGCAGTAGTCCGCTAACATACTTTCATTTTAAAACCCCAGTAACGAGTTTCCATTAACTGGATGTCCCGATGAAATCGTTTGCCTTGTTCATCACTTACCGCACCTAAGTTTTCTGGAAAAAAATCGAGGTATGAATGTAAAAATGAATTTTCAATGACATACAAATTTATTATATGCATTTAATAGATTTTGAATTCCATTCTTATATGAAAGCGCTTTGTGATTCCCCAAGAAGTTTTTAAAAGCCCATATAATAGTCATCCATGCTTCTTGCTCAGCTGTATTAAGACAACGCACAAAATCATTGTCTTTTATAAGTTCTCTAATTTGAGGTCCAATGAATATACCTTCTTTCAATTTAGCAAATATTTTTGTTTAAGTCTTGAAGCCAAAAGTTCTGCTTTTTCTTTAGATAGGCCTATAGCTTTAATCAAATTATTTAATTCAACTTGACTAAAAGTTTGAGATGATTTATCTTCATTGGGTGTATAGTTTGCATCTTCTGGACATTCATCATGATGATCAAATGCATTTTGATCACATTCCATTTCTACATTAAAATTAAGACCTTCTTCCGTATTGGAATAGGTAACGAGGCACTGGTCTAATTGCGGAATCTAAGTTAGGGTAAATAATATTATGTTTATTTTTTTCGAAAAACCACTTACGTTAACATTACAAAAGTAGCAATCGTTGTAATGATTTTTTTGTTCCCTCTACACCATTGGTATAGCAAATGGCATAGACGTTTTTTTTTTTGTTCAACCGATCACGCAGTCCATTAGAACAAGCACTACATATAGTATGTGGTGCCCATGCTTTATCTTGGTCACCAAGGGGACAACCAAAGTATAACTTGTAAATATTCCGAAGATCATTTGTTTTAATTGCAAACGATCCACAAACATAACAAAAAAAATCTGGATGATTTTTACACTGACGAGGCATAATAACGCTTGATATAAAATTAAAATAAATACGCGGTTCGTAATGAATTGATACACTTCGTTTGGCCACTACTAGAACACACAACACGTGTTTCTAACTATGTGACTATAATATTAGGTAATACATAGGTGTACATTGTATACTGAAGTAATATCATAAGTAAATATTAATAAAAATAATAATATAGATTAGATTAGATTAGATGATTTTAAAATACATTCGGGTATTTCGATACAATATACGTATTTAAATCCGTATACAACAAACACTACACAGTATAATACGTATTCTTAGAACAAATTTTAAAAACTGTTTGTGCTAAAAAAAAAAAAAAATGGAAAACAGATTTGAAATCGGCATAAAAAAATCTATCAGCTTCATTTTAAATCATCTCTGATGAAATTTGTTTGTAGTCACCAGTGTAATTGATATAAACTATAAAATGTCTGTAAGGTAGAAAGCATAATCACGTAATCGCGTATACCATAAAATATACTAAATACCTACCTATACACACTAGGTACATATTATGTATTGTGCTTTGTAAAAATAAACAGATTATTGTAACAACTGATAATATATAATGTTACTTATACGTTATTTGTTCGTGTTTTTTTTTTTTTTTTATGCAAACGGATCAATTGTCTTATTGTAGCTCAATGACTCGGCAATAATATGTTCGATGCTGATAAAATATGTTTGAGTGTTTTTCTAAAGCCAATAATAATGTGTTAAACTATGTATAATTAGTACCATCTTGATTTTAGTCGATCAGTGGCGTAATTAGAAGTCCTAATGCCCGTGACAAAATATTGTTGACTAACCAAATTGGGGGCCAAGTGAAGTAAAAACAAATCATCAGCACGGATTTGGGCACCGTGGCTCTTCGCCCGTCATGCCATCCTATTGTTACGCCACCGTCATCGATAACACGCGGATCGCACTTAGCGTACCATCGGGACAATATTATTACGATTGTTTGTAGATAACTGATAAAGTGATAATCAGAATCACGAATTAATATATAGAACCGGCACTGGCTAAATATTTATAAAAACATTCATTTCTTATAATATTGCATACATCCAATACCTTATTAATTGGTTATAAATTATAATAATAATATTATTACTATTAATTATACATCTATAGATCTATCTATGTTTAACGTTTTGATGTGCGTAAAAACATTGAAAAAAACAAAATGGAAAAGGGCGGTCTGTGAGGTATGATTTAATTAAAAGAAAAAGTGTAGATGGTAGAAATGTCCGGAGTATGAACAAAATGCCTTCATTCTATACTATGTCGAAAGGCTCGAGATATGTCTAAAAAGGCATCTGTTTATACGATAGTATTTGTTTTCAATTGACTTTGCGATAACATCAACTACTATGCGTGTACCTACCTACTTAGTGTACTGCATACCTACTATGTGTGGCTCTTAAACAAAATTGGGAGAAGAAGGAAGTATATTGATTGAGAGTATATGTGAAGACAATCGATTAACAATAAGTCTTTCACTGCAGATTTTTAAAAATTAAGGCAAGAGTCTTGCCTATCGGTCTGTACAAAGTTGGAATATCTGGCGGTTTGTCCGGATTGGCAAGAAATTTCATAGAAATGGAAAATACGAAAATCTAACGATTGCATTATAAATATAAGTGAAGAGTATAAGTACCTATTAGGTACCTATGATTTTTTCGTAACTGTAACTAAATTCTATATTTTAAACTGCAGAAAAAAATTTGCTAAGGGTGATTATTACCAAAAATAAAGAAACACTACCTAAATTAAAAGAAGATTTTTAATGAATTCAAAACGTATCTTGATAGTTTTTGATTTCAACCAACACAAGCAATTTCCAGAAGAGGAAAAAATAATGTAAAGCAAAAGAAAAACTGGATTTTGTGGGTTCATTGTCTTATCTAACAAATTTATTTGAATTATATGAACAACTAAAATATTATATGACTTTTCTTTATGTATAAATTAAGTCAAGACTATTTAAAAGTATTTTTTAGTGTGTTTAGAAGTAGAGGAGGTTTTAATAATATCCCTTATAACATTTAATTTCATTTTGCTTATATTTCTCTGCGTCCTTTGTTTCGTCATCAAGTAAAAAGCTGAACATATGATGGTAACTGTTCACTTACCAATAAGTCTTTTTTTGTGGAACTTAAGTGCATATTAATCCGGTCAATAGTAATGAGTCTGCTGTTAAAATTTAAAACAAGGGGGAAGTTGATTATCATTTCATTTGATGTACATAAAATATGTTTGGTAACAGAATATATAATACGATTTTATTCAAATGATATACTTGAAATACAAAACATAAAAATGTATTTGATAATAAAAACATTGAATGAAATAACCTTGGATAATTTTATGTTTATCTATATGAAGTGAGACAACATATATATCATCAAAATCATTTTGATAACCATCAAAGTCAATTAATGAAATTAATTATTGAACTATATATATGTCTAAGGTTAAATTGCATAGTTAAAATGCACTGAATTGAAATGGCAGACAAGAACATTATATTATTTAAAAATCAGTAATTCTAGAATTCTAAAATAATATCAGTATTTTACTCACACTATATTAATTACTGGAATTTATAATTATTATTTAATAAAAAAATAAATAAAATTAATTATGCATTTTTACTAACTAATTTTATCTATTTACTATACACTTATTCTCTAATCTCCAAAACTTGATTCACAAAAAATTAAAATATTATTTTAAAATGTATTGAAAATTCAAATAACTATAACAAAATTGTGATTGTAGATAAATTATAAACAGTATTAAAAAATATAGGCAGATATTATCAAAGACAAAATGTGCAGGATGTAGGATTTTAGCCGCACAATTGTTATACATAAAGTCCTAGTCATGGATCCATCTATAAATGTATAATAGTAAGGAGTCCTTCAAGGAGCACATATTTCTTATGTCCCATTATCAATTATTATTTCATAAGCCAATAGTCGGTTTGCACTTTTGTTCGGCAATAATTTACTATGTATCATAGTAACATTCCCTTGGCCTTTCAATCAGTAAAGCTAAGTACTGAAGTTTTCGGGATTCGCTTAGTGATTCCTGCTGTGTATGTTCAAGGAAGAATCTTACATATACAATACCAATATCTAAAGATCTATATAAATCAAAATAGTTAAACCCCAGCATTTAAAAGCTAATAGAAGTTAAATTAAAAATATAATATGATTTTTAATAACAAACTTTTAAGACTTTCCCATTTGTACAGGTCATAATTTTTTTTTTACGTATTAAGTCAATTTCTTGTAAGTGTATCCCACAAACTACTTTAATTACAAAGTCCTTTCTGAGTATAGCTTTTATCTATTGTGTAAGTCTGATTGTATCATTAGGAGCTGTAAAAAAGGATTAAGGAGAATTTTTTAATGCAGGAATCAAATCCCAACGTGCATGTACACACAATACACTGATGCCAGGGCATGTTGAAAATAAATAGAAAAACATAGAATGAAATTAATGTAATAACTAATTTAATAAAATTATTAAATTATAAACAGTAGGAAAAATATTTAAATTATTGACAACAAATAAATCACAGGCACATTATAACAATTAATAAAGTATGAGAAAAAGAAAGAAAACATTATCAAATAGTAATTCTGTAATACCATTTATCACTTACTAGGCCATGCACATTGCACAACTATTTTTTGATAGCACTTCCAAGAGCTACTATCACCTTGAAAGAATATGATAGTTTGTTATCGCTATCACTACCTGTTCACACATATTTTGTAATAAATGATAAATTTTCTGTCAATTTCCAACAAATATGAGATAAACCGTATACCTATTGTGATATTATAATATTATCAGTATTAATTGTTTTTCCAAAAAGACTAATAAGTACTTTCAGTACTTAAAGAATTGGACATCTGAACTTCATTTAAAATCTATATCTCTTGTAATAATCATATTTTTTTTTTGTTAAATTTAATATTATCATAAAAAAAAAATTGAAAACAATAGGTATTAATATAAAACAGTTAATTTAAATGTGTAAAATTGTCTATAAATCTTAAACCTTTTTATGTTTGGAATTCGTAATATTTAATTAACTTTTAATTAATCTATTTTATTATTTTTATTTTTTAGATTTTTAGATTTTAATAAAAATTTTACTTAATTGCTATACATCTAATGTTTGTGAATTAATAACTACCAGCTGTGAGTCTTTTTTAAAGCGCACAATTTTTACAGGTTGCATAGTAGTAATAGTAATCTTTATAGTTGGGGTTTATAGTTATCTTATATTGTATAGAATGTATGGCGGATCCAACTATCCAACTAGCTCTTCTAAAAGATATCAAATCTCCAACAATTTAAGACATATAAAATGTGAATTCAAACGTCCATTATGCAATCAAATAATCAATTTATTAGATTTAAAAATATTTTTATATTGGCTACTAAAAGAACAATTTATGATAGAACTTTACGTTTTCAACAATTGTTTGCTAATAAAAACAGATCGAATAAACTAATAATAATAATACAAGTTAAAACAATTATACAAATAAAATCAACTGTTCAATTTATTTAGGTATGTATTTCTTTTATATTAGTTATTGTAGTGATTTTACAAATCGTCGTAATCTCTTGCTTCCATTTTCGTGGTTTATTAGGATCAATGGGATCATTCTCAACTATTATCATGACATCTGTTTCAGTAGTAATGTCTTCAGTGATTTTTTCCTTTTCTTCTATTCCTTCATTGTCCATTTGTTCTATTATTGAATTCGGTTCATTTACTGAAACGAGTCATTTAACAAAAATTAATGAAATTTAAATAGGTATTGATAATGAGGATTATTTAATTAAAAATAAATTGTGTACTCTTTGGTACTGTTTAATTTAAAAAGTTAGTTGGGATAAAAATATCATTTTGCGAATAAATATAAATGCCTTTTATTATTATTATTATTATTATTATTATTATTGTTACCAAAATATCCCAGAAATCAACAAAACAAATTCATATTTTTATATTAAAGTAAAGAAAATCAAGTGTCAGTCTATGTGTGTTTAAATTTGGAGGTAAACAATTTGTAAATGTCAACTTTGTAAAGTTTCATTAAGAATAGAATAAAACTGTAGATTTGTGTACAGATAAAGAAACAAATAAATAGAATATATTGTGCGCGTATTGTTATATTGTTAGTTTCTATTGTGCATATGTTTTTGTAGAATGTGGTGTTATCCCATGTGGATGTTACAAATTCGCCTAATCAGGGATTGTGGATATATCATTTAAAATATTAGTTGCCTAGATAACATAATTAATTGAATTTTTGAATTGCCACTAAATATAAACATTTCCCTATCGGTTCCTAAATCAGTGTAATATGACTTCTTTATATTACCAAGGTCAAGTTTAATCTAGTTACTTGTATTAAGTTATTAATTCAAATTGCATAGTATACTAATAAGTTATACTGATAAATGTATGATTGTTTTGTTAAACCAGTTATCCCAATAACAAAGCGAACTATAAGTTATAAACCACATATACTATAAAATTTAACACACCTTAAGACTGGGTTTTCATTGTCTTGTAACTGACACTTAATTATAAACCATGTTTACCTACTAATGAATTAATGTAAGATGATTTTAAGTTTCAATCTTGATATTCTATGTGGATAGAAAGTGTCAATATATCTACCTTGTTGTAGAAAAAATGGAACAATCAATTGAAAAACAAGATACAAGATTATGGGTATGTGATAGATAGGTAATGGTGATTATGATAGTAGTGACTGAAAGAATATGAAATGTAAAAATATATTTTACCTGTTGCCATTCTAGATTCTAATACAACAACAATTCATAAAAAATATTTAACTCAATAAAAGTTAAAAATAATTCTAAGAAAAATGTAAGAGTTTAAAAAAAAATATAGTATTGTATTTTCCAGAATCTATTGAAAATAAGTTGAAAAGAATAGCTGCTCTTTATAAAACTAAATCATTTTTAAATGAAGCTTCTAGAAGTATGCAGATGAAATTATTTCTGATGAAAGATAAAATCCATGAAGTGTGCAAATAGATATGAAGAAAAATATAATTGGGTAGAATTGAATAAATAAAATATATTTATTCATAAATAAATACTGATGTATAATCAGGGTTTGATTAGTTTGATATATAATTTAACACTGGTGTGCATACATAGTGAATATCAAGTATTAATCAATAGATGTAGAATAAACTTTTTTGGGCCACAAAGAGAAAGCTCAAATAACTATTATTAGTATTGTGGAAATTCTCAGTACATTTCAAGAAAAAAAAGTATAAATTACCTAATTCTTGAGATGAAACATTCAAATTATTAACAATTTGATTTGTTGGCTCACATAAATTTGCTGTTGAAGTTTCCTTTTCAAGGGAAGTTGATTCACCATTTAAAATAAAATAAACTAAAACATTAATTTTTCAATTATGAAAAAATATTGCAATTTTTAACTAAGAGTAAATTACCTAATTCTGGAGATACAATATTTGAATTATTAAAAATTTCATCTGTTGGCTCACATAAATTTAACAATTTTATAATCTTTTTCTTGTCTTTATTTGAGATTGAACTAAAACCTGAATTCAATAAGTTTGAACTACAAATCAAAAGAATCAATTAATACAATTTAAATCATGTAGTAAGAAAATATTGTAAGCACCTAACAGTCTAGCTACAATAAGAAGAATTGCAGCCATGATAACTTTATAACAATAAGCCATTATTTTGTAAAACAAAATAAAAATAAAACACAGTCAAGTCAGTAAGTTTATACAAATTATAAACAGTGTTTTAATTGAAGGATATTAAATCTAATAGAAACTAGATAGTTCTAAAAGAATCTGTAGAAAAATATTTGAGTACCACATAAAAAACTGAGTGTCAAACCCCTTCACCCATTTTTTGTTCTATTTTTTTTTTTTTTTTTTGTTAGACTGTTTGGTTTTGCACTAAATTTAAAAATGTATGTATTAAATTATAATTATTATACATAATATATTTAGAGCAGCAGTTCTCAAACTTTTCATAACCAAGTACTATTAACACATTTTGACATTTTTCACATAATCACTTTATACGATTATTTAACTTTTTTTTTACTTATCTAAAAATAAAATTTGTGGGTTATTTTACAGTATGGAGTTTTTTATTATTAAATCTAGATAATTATAAAAACATTTAAAACACAAAAGTAAAATTAAACATGTATAGTTATTATTTTTAGTAAAATGTATGGATTAATAAACTGCATTATAACTTATAATTTGTTTAAACTTATCAAAAAGTGTCTATAAGTTATACTAGTACCACTAGTTGTACCCCTACCACAGATAGAGAATCACTAATTTGGAGTTAATATTTCTTCAATTAATATCAAATATTTAAGCAAGATAACCTCAGTGTGGACACTGTAATAGTAAATTCTGTAATATGTATAATGTTAATAATTCGTAAATTATATTGGTTTTGTTATTGTAACCTTTATGTATTGAAAGTATACTAGAAAATAAAAATTGGATTTCAATTCAAATTTTATAAAGTGATAAGTTATTTTTTGAAATATACATTTTTGGATAAATTCAAATTATTTTAACACTTTTAATGCACTTATACAATATAACATATGGGAATTTCATATAAATTCAATATTTACCAATAATCAAATTTTTTTTATCAGATAAAAATGCTCAATTTGTACAGGATAATATTTTTTGTTTTAAAGTGAGAAAAAATAATAATATTCAAGTTTTGCCTGTAAAAGCTGTACAAGAACTGTTTCAATTTTTTTTGTAAATCAATTTTGGCAAAAATTAATGACAGCTAAATACGCACACTAGAAAAAATGTTGTTTTCCATTTTGCACCAAATGCCTTTACAAGTTTAAAAAAACTGCACAGGTTTGTTCCCACAAACATTCACACTCACAAACACACAGACTAAAATTATTAGGTTAAATTACATTTAAAATGTATTTTAGAATGTTTATTTCAGTAATCCTTTAATATTCCCATAAGTTAATTGTTAATCCAATGTCATCTGATTAAAATATTTTATGTACCTTATTAAAATTAAACACAATTGCAATTGTTATTACCAATAGTATTAAAAGGAACTATTATTTTAATGAATTATTAAAACTTAAAGTTGTAAAAATTGATTTAATTTTTTTACCCTTTAATATTAAAGCATTTGGTAGTTTAAATATTGAGGTTCTAATGCAATTATATTCATCTGATTTTAGGTACACATAAGCAATTAATAATGTCTTACATTTTAATAGCTGTTTCTTCTCTATGATCTTCCACTGATACTTCTTGAGCACCAGAAATATTACCAAGAATGTTTTTTGTAATTTCATCACCTAATTAAAAAATCATNATTCAAAATGTTCTTTTGGTTTACAGAAAATTGTATTTTGAAAGATGCATCTGTTTCCTCTATTTTTGTGACTTCGTCAATTTCAATTTTTTTTTCATCTTTTTCTTCTACAATATATTCTATTTTATACAATTTACCATCATTTTTTAATATAGATGGCTTCCACTTAACTTAATAAATCAATAAAAAAACAATTAAAAAAATTTGATAAAAATTGATATCTAAATAAAAATTTAATTAAAAAATAATTACCCCATTCTTTTGGCATAAGTTGAGTTTGAATGTTGTCACTGCTCATCATTTTTCTGTTTTCAATTCCAAAACTTCTTGTTTTTATTCTGTATGGTTTTGCACTTAATTTAAAATTATACATATTAAATTATTTGTATTATATATAATATATATAGAGTGAGTTAATATCAAATATTAAAGCTCAATGACCTTTATGTGTTTAACTGTAATAAATCCTGAAATATTTTTTATGTTATTTATTTGTAAATTGTATTGTTTTCATTATTATGACCTTTAAATATTAAAAATATTCTTAGGACATCAAACTTGGATTTTAATTCAAATTTTTTAAAGTAATACATTTTTTTTTTTAACATACATTTTTGGATAAATACAAATTTTTAACATTTTTAGTGCACTTTTACAATTTAATGTATAAGAATTTAATGTTAATTCAATATTTACCATTAATAAAATAATTTGACTAAAAATAAAATGGGCAATCTATACATGATAATAATGTTTTTTTTAAAGTAAAAAAAAAAAATAGTATTATGTTTGTTGGAAAAAGCTACCTAAGAACTGTGTACAAGTTTACACATTCCAATTTTCTTGCTGTATAACAATTTTGACAAAAACTAATATTGCAGATCTGTAAGACCATAAATAAAAAGAAAACAATTCCATAATACACACACACCAAAATGAAATAGGTTAAACTATATTTAAAATGTATTCTAACATCTGGTCAAAATATTTTATGTATTTTTTTAAAATTAAACATAATTACAATTATTATTACCGATAATATTAAAAGGAGGAATTATCTTTTTAATGAATTATTAAAACTTAAAGTTGTAAAAATTGATTTAATTTTTTTACCCTTTAATATTAAAGCATTTGGTAGTTTNAATATTGAGGTTCTAATGCAATTATATTTATCTGATTTTAGGTAAACATAAGCAATTAATAATGTCTTACACTTTAATAGCTGTTTCTTCTCTATGATCTTCCACTGATACTTCTTGAGCACCAGAAATATTACCAGGAATGTTTTTTGTAATTTCATCACCTAATTAAAAAATCATATTTTATAAAATTTAGAAATGCAATGATAAATATTAGGTGTTCTGTTTTATTGTCATTAGATCAGTTTGAATTTTTGGTTCATTTTTGGTTTTAAAATGTATAAATAAATATTCTTTTCAATAAGAGTAAAATACAGGACACAATTTGCACAGTGGGAAGGCCATTGTTACAAGTTGGAAGTAGAGATTTTATGAAATATGGGGTAATATAAGTCATTAAATGTTAAATAACAACAATAATTATAATTTTCTATACAATAACAAAATAAATGACCTAATCTTTGAGCTGGAATATTTTGATTATTCACAATTTGTAGTTTTGGCTCAGGTTCCTTTGTTATTTGTTCATTCTGAGGGAATTTAGTTGAATTACTTCTTAATTTTCTTTTGTAGTCAGAACTAGAAATCAAATAAAAGATTAGTGCAATTTATTAAAATTGCATCATAGAGGTTTAAAATTAGCAAAAATGCTATTTGTGTAGAAATATAATTATGCCATTAAAATTCATTTGATATGGATTTTAATACACAAATTATTTTTTATTTCTATGAGAGATAGTATGGATTTTATAAAATTAACAGTAGATTGTATATTTAACTTCAAAAGTATGAATCATAAAATTTGATGAACAGTGCTTTCAAACATTTTTTATTCTACTTTTTTTTTTATTAAACTCATGGTTAAATGTAAATCATGAAAATGGTAACATCAATTATATCAAATAATAATAATTGTCAATTATAACAAATGGTGTAAATTGGATTTGTTATTACTTGGGTTCAGAATGGAGTTTTTTTGTACTTTTAGCACGATGAATACTTTTATTTTCCAGGTTTTCCGTTGAACCATCACTACAAGCATTTATTTGTGTTACCTTGGCATTAACAGGAAAAGTACCCTTTTTAATGATAATACTGCCACCTTTATTTAAATAAATGTTTCATTAATATATTTATATTAACATTTATGTATAAAATAATTACCACTATTCAAAATGTTCTTTTGATTTACAGAAAAATATATTTTGAAGGATGCATCTGTTTCCTCTATTTTTGTGACTTCTTCAATTTCAATTTTTTTTTCATCTTTTTCTTCTACAATATATTCTATTTTATACAATTTACCATCATTTTTTAATATAGATGGCTTCCACTTAACTTAATAAATCAATAAAAAAACAATTAAAAAATTTGATAAAAATTGATATCTAAATAAAAATTTAATTAAAAAATAATTACCCCATTCTTTTGGCATAAGTTGAGTTTGAATTTTGTCACTGTTCATTGTTGTTCTGTTTGCAGCTACAAAACTTTTTGTTTCTATATTCTTTGGTTTTACACTAAATTTAAAATTGTTTTTAATAAATTATTTTATACGTTTTATGTATTATATATATAGAGTGCATTTTTTTTTAAAATTAATATCAAATATTTTAACAAGGTGACCTCTGTGTGGTTACACTGTTATACTAAAAACTGTAATTTATGTTAAGTTATTACCTATATTTTAAACTATACTATTTTCCCTTTTCTTTTTCGCAATGAATGTATATCCAGGACNTTGTACTTTTAGCACGATGAATACTTTTATTTTCCAGGTTTTCCGTTGAACCATCACTACAAGCATTTATTTGTGTTACCTTGGCATTAACAGGAAAAGTACCCTTTTTAATGATAATACTGCCACCTTTATTTAAATAAATGTTCCATTAATATATTTATATTAACATTTATGTATAAAATAATTACCACTATTCAAAATGTTCTTTTGGTTTACAGAAAATTGTATTTTGAAAGATGCATCTGTTTCCTCTATTTTTGTGACTTCGTCAATTTCAATTTTTTTTTCATCTTTTTCTTCTACAATATATTCTATTTTATACAATTTACCATCATTTTTTAATATAGATGGCTTCCACTTAACTTAATAAATCAATAAAAAAACAATTAAAAAAATTTGATAAAAATTGATATCTAAATAAAAATTTAATTAAAAAATAATTACCCCATTCTTTTGGCATAAGTTGAGTTTGAATTTTGTCACTGTTCATTGTTGTTCTGTTTGCAGCTACAAAACTTTTTGTTTCTATATTCTTTGGTTTTACACTAAATTTAAAATTGTTTTTAATAAATTATTTTATACGTTTTATGTATTATATATATAGAGTGCATTTTTTTTTAAAATTAATATCAAATATTTTAACAAGGTGACCTCTGTGTGGTTACACTGTTATACTAAAAACTGTAATTTATGTTAAGTTATTACCTATATTTTAAACTATACTATTTTCCCTTTTCTTTTTCGCAATGAATGTATATCCAGGACCCCAAACTTGTATTTCAATTAAAATTGTATAAAATAATAAATATTGGCCCAAATGGTGGTGTGCTGGAATAGATTTTAGCAGACTCAGTTTTGTCTGTAGCCAACTTAGTTTTATAATGTTATATAATTCTAATATAAGAATTACCAAATGTAATATGCTGTTGTATTTAACAGTTTAAATTTATCAATAATGTTTAAAATATATCATTATCATCAAAGAATGATTAGTATACATTTGTTTTTCACAATTGGTTTTACTTTTGATGAAGGTACATAAAAGGTATGACTACAGGTAAGGATTTTTGAATAACATAAATAAGTAATTGTTGATATGTAATATGAGAGACGCGAGACAAAGCCACTGTGTCACTGATATCATGGTAACAGTGTTTTTTTGTGGAAATATATTTGTATAATATATATTTATATATTCATGGAATATGTTATGTACATTAACATATTGCTTAATTTGGAAAAAAGCAAATCTAAGCATATTACCTACTGTTAGACTGAGTTCATTTTTTGAGATTAATTTAATAATTTGAGCACTGTAACTGTATAACTGTAGATGATGATTACTGTACTATGAAATTATTTTGTGAATAAAAATTGATGGCAATATCTATAATATCCATGGTCGCACTAACAAAGTATTCTAAAAATGTAAGGTGTTCTTGTAAATAAAATCTCAGAAAATTTATCATAGTATACCGGGTGATTCTTTTATCGTAAAATACTCATTATTTCGAAAAGTATTGAATATTTTAGAATTAATTTTTTTTAAAACTTAAGAAACAATTAGTTGTAAAATGTTATATGATCAATTGTTAACTTTTTTTGGTGGGAGGGGGGGGGGGTAAAACGATTATATACTTTTGATTTTCAAATGGCAACCTTTATTGAAAATACGTTAAATAGAGTATTAGTTATAATAAATTTTGGTGTTGAAATTATTAATTTCCATCAATCTGTTGACGAAATATTCCACTTTTAAGTTTGGGTCGGTAAAAGTAGTTAGTACTGGAGTACTGGAGTATCAGCTGTGTGACGTTTTAATACTGGCGCACTGTACCAAAATTTATTTTAACTATTTATGGAATTTTTAATATAGGTTGCTATCGGTATACTGTTATACTCGTATTATCACTGGTATAATAATAGTTAATAAACTAAGGTTATAACCGAATAATATGATAGATAGATACTTTTTCTTTTTTTTTTTTGAAGGAATAACTACTATTTTAACAAATTGTTATTGATTTCTATGAACCAATGTAGAATGTATATAATAGTATTAAACGTTATAAGTGGCGTTAGCAAGAGGCTAATCGAAAAGTGGCAACCTCTGATTTTTTTAGGGGAACTACATATATTATGCTAAGTTATATGACAATTTTTAAAAAAGTGATAACAATTTAGTGCTATATATATGGAGAAAATGTATAGCAAATGGATGTCATGAGTTCGTTGATATGTAGGTGGAATAAAATTCTCGCTCCTAAAAATATTTGATTTCGCCACGCCACTGGACGCTATAATAATAGACCATAGTCAGTGTTATTTATAAACCTATGGGCGGTAATGCATAATAAATGAATATAATATGGTATCCTAATACCTACGTATTACTATTATACAATTCTAAATTTATTTGTTATTGAATTCCAGATTTCTTATCGCACATAGTGTTATATAAATATTTTGTAATCAATTATTAGTTTGATAGAAACTGCCGAACCGAGTATTGTTTATAGTTTATTGATGACGAAATGAAGTAATTATATTTTACATTATTTTACTTTCCGTACGGATTTCAGACAACAGTTACTTTGTACTGTACACATTAAAATTAAATAATACAATTTCTAACAATAACAAATTCTAATATGGCTGGTAGAAGAACTATAAGACTGGATGCGCCTATAGGAAAATAAAACGGAAAAAAAAGAAAACCTAATGAAAATTGAAGGAAGTCTAAATGTGATTCACAGTAATAATGACAGTAAATATTTCATACTATATTAATTTTTGTTAGGATTAAGATGTTTAAGTATTTTGTTTTAATCTCTTGTTTAGTTTATATTTTAAATATCTAAATATATAAAATTCGGTTTTGTTAAACATTTTTAAAACAATAGATTTAAACATAATAAAAGAGATGTGTAGTCGTTTAAAACAGAAAATGTAAAATGTTTTGACCACTTAGTGTCTGTTACTCCTAGTTCTTTTTCTGTTATAATAAATTAGATACTGAATATTAAATAGTTATTTATATTTCATTTGTTTAATTGATCTTATTATTATTTAACTGTTTGAAATATGGCTTTTGACTCTGCAAAAAAAATGTTAAAATATCGATAAACGTCTCATAGTTTATTTGTTTGTACACTGTCCTATGCAAACCTCCATTGATCAGATTTTTGATTTTCCTACTTTTTGACCGATTTTCATAGACATGGTGGAATTCGTTTTATATTTTGTAAGAAATTTATAAATTTAATGGGCCTAAAAAGGGCTGTATTAAAGAAAAGAAAAGAAAAGTTTTCAATGACACATATTTATTGTATCGGTTTGTAATTAATATTAAATTTTTAAATAGTATGTACCTACATATTTTATACAATTTTTACAATGCAATCATTAAATTGATTTACCATATAACATAAAATAATTGGAATTATCTAAGTAATGTTGTGTATGATAATTCACTCCTCACATTTACACTCATACATATATAGGTAGGTACTTACAAAAATATAATTTCATAAAAAAAATATAAAATGTGTACGGACTGAAGATGGAAAAATTGAAAATCTGACTGATGGAGATTTTTCTAAGACAATTTACAAACAAAAAATCTACGTAAAATTTTTAATATTTTTCTTAAACTCAAAAGCCATATTTCAGCCATAAACTCAGTTAAATTTAATTTATGTAATCAAAACACATCCCAAGAGAATAAAATAATAAATAAAAACACAATTAGTATTGACATGATAAATTAATCACTTTTAGACTAAAAAAATGTAGAAATTGTAAGTTTGAATAGGGGATAGTGAGTCCACAAATGATTTATTAGTAGAAAACATATTAATATCTGATGATTCTGGTACATAGCCTGAATATTTAAATTTTACAAATATAGAAATATTATCAATTCACCATCCTGTTCAAGTGATAAATTATAACTTTCTTCTAGACGAAATGGACAGCATATTTTTAGAGGCTTACTATTATTGTAATATGAGTAATAATGAAAAAATTATTTGTCCTTAGTTATTATATTTTATTTTTACCAATAGAGTTTATTGTCTTTTTGTAAAGTATTTAACAAAAAACAAAATAATCAATTTATTAATAATTGGCAGCATTTATTTTTTTTCCTTTATCTAAACATAAGTTGAGTAATTGTCATTTAACTAATTTTCAAAAATCGTCTCAATTAACATTATCTCTAAAAAAAGGAACCACTGAGATTGTATATAACAAAGAATTTATGAATCAGTAAAACTAGTGAAAGTTAAATTTGTTTGATTAAAGTTAAATTTATTGTAATTATTCTTTTTTATACATCAAAATAAATGTATTTTGAGTATAATTTTAATTTATTTTAATGTTTTTAAATATTGTTTATAAATTATAATATGTAGGTTGTACCTAAAGAAAAAAAAAGTAAATTTGTATTAAATTTATTTAATTGAATTGAAGTTTTCTGGTTTTTTTTAAATAACATCTTATGGTACATTGATACTTACCTATTATGTTTAAAATTTAATATTATATTTTATTTATAAAGACATTAAATACATTTTTGAATAGTACCTACACATACACAACTCTCATATGAACACATGACATTATTTTTAGCTGAGCTGGTAATTATAAAAACTACTATACCTGTATAAAATTAAAAGCAAGGTCATGTCTAAGAAATATGTGTTTATATTGTAAGTGTAAACTAGAGGTGTTACGAACACTGATTGTTAAGGTTGAACCAAATCGAATCTAAACGTTTTTATTCGAATCGAACTGCAACAAACTTTTAAATATTTTATCAAACTCAAATATTAAGAGTAAAAAGTTTAGATTAGGTCAAATAGTTTTAAAATTTTAAAATTGTAAAATTTCAATATTTTGCGAAAAAACAATGTGTAAAACAAAACTCTCCACGAGTTTGGTTCGGTTCGAAAATTGAACAGTTCGCCACATCTCTAATATAAACATATATGTTTTCAAAAGCTAAATATGATTTTAATAAAAATTTTGAAATTTAAGACAACTCTAGAAGGTATTCAGATATGAAATTGGAAAGGAGAGCAGTTAATTTGTCTGTAAACAAAGGTATTCAAATAGGTCAGAGCGGACCTAATGATATCTCTATCATATTTATGTCTAAAATGTATTTATTTATTTATTTATTTATCTAAATTTACAATATATTATCGGGACTTAATAGGTGGGTATGAAATATTATTTCGTTACATTTCAGTTATTATCGTATGTACATTGAATATACACACAGTATAATATTATGTTGAATTACCTTAATAATCTACTATATTAAAGATTTAAACTTACCTAAATAAAAATTTGTGCGACGGGATATTGTAATGTTGCAAATTAGTTTCTTGAAGAACACAGAAAACTGATCAAAATGTTATGCTATTTGTTATGCTCCCATTACTCGTAACCACATAACCACGAATGATCAAACTCTCAACTCATGGCAAAACAAGGGGATACATACAGGTGATAAAAAAGACGCTAAAAAACCGAGATCCGGGTATACCAACTTTGAAACATAAAAATTGCATCCAAACTGCAGATACCTGATATTAGTCAAATGCTTTAAGTTTAAAACGTACGTTAGATGTAAAAGGCAAATGTTAAGTCGGGCAGGATACATTTTAAAGTATAAAAGTCGATAACTTTGTTGAAAGAAATCAAATTTAAATAGATATTTTTCCTTTTTGAGGTAGTGATTTTTACCCTCAGATTAGTTCATAGAGGTTATATATTATATCCATGTTTACTATAAATTACATATATTTACATGTCATCTATGTCCATGTCCTTATCTAATCTAACCTCATTATATCAGTATTTTTTTATACACCGGGATTTTAATTATTCCATGTATTTTTACATTATTCTAAAGCCCAGTCACTGAACTATATACACGGAAGGCGCGTAAAAATTGATATCCGGCCCTACCGCGATGTCGCTTAATTTAGTGATTGCTAAATTCATGTTTATAGTTTTTTTTTCAATTAATAATAGATGCTAATTAGTAATTCAAAGTGGATTAACAAATTAATAAATCCTCCTTGCAGTAATCGATAATTTATGTCATTATCAATAATAATAAAAAAAAATAAACTATAAACATGAAGTTAGCGATCACTAAATTAGGTTAAATACGGTAAGTAAATTTCAGAAACTGAATCAAAATGGTGGCGACATCGTATATAGCCCATAGTTAAACAATGAAAATTATACCCAATACGCCTTCTATGTGTATAGTTCAGTGAGCCCGGATCACACGATCAAATATTTTATCAAAATATCCATAACCGAAACTCTGTTGTGATTGGTCAAATATAAAATCAGTTTTAGCCACACAAAGTTTAGGTTTTATAACTATCATACTAATTCATTAGTATATATTGGATATTAAAAAATGATAGTATACATTATATATACTACCTACACATATAATATGCATATAGTTTACATATAGATATAAATATAGTATACAATATATATGACTATATTGTTTTATACGAAAGGTTCTTCTTTGGACATACACAGTAAGAATCACAAAGCAAATCCCGAAAACTTCAATATTTAGTTTTACTGACCGGGCGGCCAAGGGAATGTGCGCCGTAATGTTCTTATACTAAATATCTACTCTAGAATTCGATTCCTTAGTTAAATGACCACGATAACGAGTACAGGTTTAACTAAGGTGGACCGCTCTATATTTTCAAATACGCCTTAATCAATTGACCACAAGATACGAGTACAGAATTGAAAGAAAGCCCAATAATGCCTTATCTTCAAAATAATCACAAATGCCTCGGCACCTTCACTCATATATATTTCAGAATAAAAGTAGGGAATGTTAAAGAAAAAACATTTGCTTTTAGCGCATGATACTTGTTAAGTATAATTAAATATCTATTATCATCATTGTGAATCTACCCATTACTCGTTTAGTATCATGTATATTAATTGAAAAAAAAAATGAAAGGTAATAGTTTCTTTTAGTTATGGTAGTTGAATAATTAAGTGGGGTGGGTAGCCCTCCGTTGAGAATTATTTCGAAAATGGTCGCATAAAAAATTATGTAAATATCTCGGGTCGCCGACACACAAAGGTTTAGAACCGTTGATCTAGTTGGCACGTCTGTTTGTATAGTTATGAATAGAGCCACGGCGACGGTATAGAAGAGTACACTACGGGTTTGAAGACAACATTCATAAAATTCGATGGAGTAAACCGGCTTAAATGTACGGCCCCACTGAGAGTGAATTTGCGATAGCATGTAGCGCTACACGCGCAATAATCGCTGAAAGAATAAAATAGTTTGATATTCGGCGATTAATCGCTGTAAAAATGTCTTCCGTGACGGTTGTGTCGGAAAGAATAGCCGCTGTTGTATTTCTACAGGAAGCTATTTGGAATTTAATATAAGTTGGTATCTTCTTTTTCGATTTCACTTCTTATAGCTTCCAAAATTATAAAAAAAGTAGCATCATTTACGCGATAGTACTCAAAAAACTTGATTGGATATTTTTTTAATTTACTGAACAGCGTATGAAATTCTCCTTCAGATAGCCTATGTCTGTTTAATTCATGGACCCATAAACAGTTCTTAACCAAATTTAATTTTACATCATTTTTAAAAGCACTTACAGCCAACAACATTTTTCTGGACATCATCTTGGTCGACGATCGAAGGATCAAATGAAAAATAAAATGAACACAACGCGCAACGTAAAAACGCAAAATCGCTCTAATGGGGCTATCAAAATCGCTAGTGGACATCGCGCGTGTAAATTCGCCGATACGCTTAAAACGCAAAAACACAAAATCGTTTTCAGTGGAGCCGTAGCTTTAGTTTTTTCTCTTAAAAAATGAACCGGTATGTTTTAAGAAATATAAGAAAAATATGTCAAACTAATTTACTTTTTTTCTACGACATAATATGTGGTCGAGAATTACCAATCCGGTTTGTCCCTAACTACCACAAACCTGATTTTTTCCCCTTATTCAATTTGTTAATTTCTTATCACATGCAAGAAATCAATTTATATTTTGTCACCACTATTATGATTATTATATTAATTATTGTTATTCAAAGTTGTGGTTTGTGCATTCGTTCTTGTTTTGCGCATTACACTGGACATTATGGAAAACATTTTTAATATTAGTGATAATGAAACTAAAAGTAAATGCTTATTAATTATTGTATACTTTGAATATATTATTACTACCTTACCTAACTTAACCAGTTACAAAAGTCGCGGTAAAGATTAATTTTAATTCTTGATGGGGGTGGTTTGAAGACTGTTAATAATACGATAGTGAAAAACTTAATGATAACGAAATTGGGCTGGGAGTGGGGGCAAACTGATTAATTTCCGAATTTCTAACTAAATCGGTTTAAAATGTTAGGCACCATGATGAAAAGTCAGAATCAAATAAACCAACAAGTAAAATAAACTGGTTTACTTTAGAGAAATTCTTAATTATCTACCAGTGGTAGATAGGACAATTTTTGCCTACAGGGAAATAATAAAAAATATATGAACTGACATACATTATTTAAACTATAGTAGTTAGATTGTTTCGATAATCACGCCCATCACTACCAAGAGCAATCTAAGGAGCCCATTGGGGGTGCCCATTAGGAAATTCTCAATTTCCCGATAGGTCTATTCAGCCTTGTCATCGACGAGTTTCTACCGGACTGACTGCTATTGCGCATGCGTGCTAGAACTCGTCAAATATTTATCTATATCCGCCAGTCGCTGTGATACCGTATCGCATTCTGCATTCGTGCATTATGCCATATTTTAGAATTTACATTTCATATTGACAACTATACAAGAATAGTTGACGTTTTGCCCAGTTTTAGTTTAGTTTTTCTTGTAAATAATACCTTAATACCTTAATAACTAATAAATATCCTTTTTGTGAAGTTTCAAATCCAAATATGTTTTGTGTATTGTTCTGCACTTATGCTCATCACAGAACAACATTTAACAAATGATATAAATTGCGCGCATTTGATTTGTGTAATGCGAACGCGTAATAGTTAGGATTACCATAATATTTTTAGACCAAATCCGGACACTAGTTTGAATATAAATGATAACCAAAACAAAAAACAAATAATTTGATATATTTAAAAGATACAGTAATTTTCTACAGAAGAAACTGTCGAGTCGTTATCCAGCGTTATCCTAGTCTTTAAATAATTCGACAAGTTATCGGCGGATTAAGCAATTTGCCGCCGTTTCATTTTTAACTTTTTTTTAAACAAAATACATAAAGGAACACATTTTTAGTTAAATTATTTTTATTATTTTAAATTGAATACAATTATAGTCGAGACGATTAAAAAAATTAAATTATTTTCGTTCGGCTTTTGAGGTTAGCAAATGTATCTATTATGTCTTGAAAATCAGTTGCCAACATTAATTCCAATTCAATACACAGGAAAGCCAAATTATTTAACCGATTTTCGCCAATAGTAGATCTTAAATACTTTTTAGTTCTTTTGAGACACGAAAACGATAATGTTATAACAAGGAATATATATATATAACATTCTTTGTAAGTAATAGAATCATGAAAATAAATTATAATTGACAAAAACAATGTCTTATCAGCTATCGCCATAATGGTATACATTATGATCATAGGTATACTATGATCATATTTATTATATTCCGGGATAAACATAGTTTCGCTAATAATAAAAATTCGAATTAATCGCGTTCACCGAAACCATTTCACGGTATTCAGTTAATAACCTAATGCCTAATATTTATAAATTATAATACAATTTTATAAATACATTTTTTTTCCAAAAGTGCGGCAAATTTTCCGCTCCAATCACCTGATTACTTTGCCTGTAACTCGACGATGACAACAATATAAGATTGGCAATAATGTCTATTTAAATGATTCAATTTGGGCAATATAATATTAATTATTATGCACGTTCATTCGTGGCTTGCGTCTGTGTGCGTAGTAAGTGATAATTGCTTTAAAAGCTTAAATGTTATATTATTTGTCTTCATACGTCCTTTTCAACCGACCATGCCAACTCAATGGGATTGAGTTCGCAATGGTATGGCGGTAATCGTAATACAGTTTTGTTTTGTTTTTTGGCCTCTTCGTCAACCATGTAGAATTCATATTTGTGTTTTATCTCTCGAACAATTTTTAGCAAATCAAATTTAATCATGGACGGTGTGGTCTCTACGCCTTTGGATTCAAGCCATTCAATTATGGCAGACTTTTTCCAAGTAGAGGTAGGTAATTGTTCTGTCTTCACCGAATGGTACGGTGCATTATCCATGACTATTACCGAGTTATATTTCAATAAAGGTAAAACACCACAAAACCATTCGAAATATGTATTGCCGTTCATTTCGTCGTGATAGTCAGATGTTTTTTTTTGGTTTCGAAACACAAAAGACCACCTACGACGAAACCCTCAGCCGACCCTATGTGAACAACAATGAGCCGTTTGCCTTTACCTGGTGGATTACGTGACCCTGTAGTTAAGCCTCTGAGAAAAGCATCTCGGTGTGACTATAATGTTTGGTCGACCCGTACTCTTGACAAAAAATCTCCAGCATTGACCGACGTTTCATCCAAAAAGTAAATTGTTCGTCCTTCCTGTCGATAACGTCGAATGTCAGAAATATAACTACGCTGCCAAGTAACAAGATCCTCTCTGTCAGTAAGTGCACTGTTCCTGTCCTTTTTTGTGTACTCAAATTTCATGCTCTTTAACAATATTTGGAATGACGTACGTGTTAGATTCGGAAGATCCGGATTATCGTTTAATACTCGCATCATTTTTCGCAGCATTGGAATTTCTCGTCTGAACCAGAATGCATGAATTTTTCGACGAATTGCATCTTTGTCAAAATCTTCCACTTTATCTATTACAGTTGGTCTTTTTTTTATGCATGTTTCAAAAGGCCCTAATATTTACGATTTTCGTCAAAATATGATATTAAAATTTTTACAGAAAACAAATACTACATTAAACTTAAATATTTCTTGTTGATTACTAAGTAAACCCTAAAATGAATCTCCTGTTAAAATTTCAAAAATTTCGGTTTGGTCTATTTTATCCACAGAGTACGTACCGCCTTACTGAATAAATATTACGTGAAAAACTACGTGAAAAGACCATATAACAATTTGAGTGTCCATGGTTAAAACCGAAATCAATTTATTGGTTGTTAAACCACCGATTTCTGTAGTTTGATTGATTGTTAATTAATGTTGATAACAAACATGGTATTATGATTATCAATAATTATTATTTTAAAAGATTTTACAAATGAGAATTAGAAAAATAACGAACAACATACTGACTGATTTACTATCACCATAGAACACCACTATCACGTAATTTTTCATTAAACACTAGCTTTTTCACAATGGTACCACACATATAGCAAACAATAACGGTTAAATCACAGTTTATCTAAACCGAGTTAAATGTGTGAATGTAATACCGGCAATAAGTTAACCAAGTTCAAAGTTTAGTTGATAACCGAAGTTCAGCTAACCTCGAGTTAAACCGAGAATTTTAATACGGGTTCTTAGTATATAAAGCCGTAATCTTGGTAACTTTTTTCTCTTTGAGCCACTACTACTATCTACAATAGTAGTTTATTATAATATCAATGATTTTATTTTATTTTGTAGTTCGTTGAACAAGACCACAATATTTATGCTCTAGCGTTTATGTAAGTATAATAATATAGTATACTTAATGTATAAGTCAAATAATATGTTTATTTATAGTTCCAGATCCAATTGATTTTGTATATGTATATGATAAAGACGAATTAATTAATGGTAATGTAATAATTAATATCAATTAAATTTTACATCAAATTTGTATGATTAATAATAAATTCCAATTCCTGTAAATAAGAGGCCAACAACATATGTAACAATACCTGATCTCAGGTTAAATTCCACAATCCATCATATATATGGATAATTTAAATTTCAAATATTATAATATGTTGTAGTCTAAATAATAAAATGTGAGTATCTATTGTTCTTTTGTTCTTAATAATACGCTAATTATTAGAGAGCAGATGTTTATATGTTTATCATATTTGTTTTTTAAAATCTAAATTAACACAGAGTAAGATATAAATTTGTTCATTATTGAACTAAAATTACCAATTTCATTTTGCCTATTTGTTCAAGTTTTACTTATTTGAATTTATATTAATCATGTTTTAAGTGCATATTTAACATATATATGCATTTGTATGTTTCAGATTAATAACAGTTCACAAAGTTAATTCTAATAAAAATTAATAAATCAAATAATGTTGTAAATAAATTAAATTTGTTTTATTTTTATTGATGCACATTTTGAATAAATTCTAAGCATATTTTTGGTTTTTTAGAGCATAAACATGCGCTCCTTAGCAATTATCAATCATTTTGAATTGTTTAGATATTTTCAGTGTCAAAATCAAAAAACAATCCTGAATTTTGCCCAGCGAATGCTTGGGTAATAGCAAATGAGAATGAAATACATCCAAATTGGTTTCACAATCATTTATCTCCAGCAATGGATATCCCAATGGTCAATCTTCAAAGCACTATTGGTCTGGCTGCAACTAATCCAGGTTCAATGTCTATCTTAATTAGGCAAATATATAAATATAAATTAAAAATTCATCATTAGGTATATCACACTATTACAGTCAAAATATGACATTTACATTTATGACGTTTACATTTTGACTGTGATATACCTTATGATGAATTTTTAATTCGAAACTTTATAATACACTTATCACCATACTCCAGATGATGCATTTATTAATTAATTTATTTTTATTTGTATATTTATTTACGAGTATTAATCATTTTAATAATTTTGATTTACTTTATTTTATTTTTTTATTTGGTAATTTAATTTTAATTTTAATAAACTTTAAATATTATTTAATAATATAATTGAATTTGTAGGTTTTAGTGTTACTACACTTCCCTGCACAGGCTTGTGATGATTGTCAATTAATTATGTTGGGGTCCCATCCAATCCTGTCAATACAGGATTTTTACTTATTTATAGAAATTTTAATTTTTATGAGTTCTTATATAATTTTTATTTGGTAGGTAGAATTATAATATCAAATTTTGATGAAAACTAAACCTTTAAAAACAGGTAAAACTGAACTTTGCTCAGAATCAGTTTTTGTTAGAAATGGTATATTGTTGCTTACATCTGAAATTAATGTATCTCATCTTCTCAACTTCTTAGGTACTCAGTACTTATATTTTTATATTAACATTATACCCATATGGACACATTGACAAAAAATATTTTAAATTGATAAAATTGAAGAAAAACATAATTATTTTCTATTTAAAAACCAATTATTTTATTTTTATATTGATTAATAATACTATTAATACTATAAATATTACAGTTATTGTTAATAAGATTTTAATGTATTTATTATAATGTATTATTATATAATTACTGGTTGATGCAAGGCCATTTTCATGACCAAATATCTCTTTTATTTAAAACGTAGTAGACATAAAGAAAAACAAAACAAAGACATAATTATTTTCTTTAAGATTCCGTCTTTAATGTGACACAAATTTTATAATCATGTAAGCAGATCTAAAAGATTGTCACAAATTTAAAACTTTAACTTCGTTAATTTTAAAACACATTTTTCTAGAAAATTCCCTCTTGTACCTAGCCTCTCAATTATATGTAAATCATATTATGTAAGGTACATCACACATATAATATATTTGTCACAATCTATTGGATCCTTTTATAAAGTACCATACTTTTCTCTATTTTTTAGATTACCTACCTACCTCCACTTTTTAATATTTCCACCTTTTCCCATTTATATTGCAGCATTATTATTATTGAGCATTTCCATGCATTTTCAATAAATTACTTAGACAATAATAAACTTTAAAATAATCAAAATGGCTTAGGAGAAATTCAAAGATGTTATATATATGTCACTAAATTTTTATCAAAGGTAGTTGATATAGGTTATAAAGTTTTACCTATATTTTTTGATTTGGCTAAAGCATTAGACAGTAGATCACTGTCTATTATTTTAAGTATTTACCTACTAAATTTGTATGGTATAAATAAAATTCATTTAAACTGGTTTAAAAATTATCTAAATAAAAGGAAATAATGAGAAATAGCATTGGTATTTTAGGTCAGGAAAATGAAATTACAGTGTTACTTTGATGTACTTCAGGGCAGTGTTTTGAAGCTCCTCTATTGACTGTATTTGATACATTTTTATATTTTTTTAAGTTTTAACTGTATTTTAAATAATTAGTAAATAAGTACTTTTTTTCGTAAGTAAACAATTTAATTTACCTCCGTTGTCTATTAATAACCTTACTTTATCACTATATTATAATAGAATAAGATATTAGGTTAATAAGTTTATTATTTTTGTCTAACTGTGGTAACTGGTGACACTCGTTATAAACAATGTTTTATATTCTGAGAGTTCTTATAGTTTTGTAGAGATATTTATTTTTTATTTTTTGTGTGTCTGTATGCAACTTCTACCAGAAAACTTGGTTAGATTTCTGCATGTAGCAGCTTTTCTGAAAGAAAATTGGCGTGAAAAGGTACTTGAAGGGTGTCATTTTTCGAATTTTTTAAGAGTTTCTCATCAAATACGAAAAATCGAAGAAAAAAATGGAAAATATAAGAAATGTAGGTATTAGTTAAAATATATTTCGGCTTTCTTTTTTTCTGCTCACAACTTTTCTACCAGCAATTTTGTTCCAATGATAGTAAATTTTCTAAAATGAAATTTTACTAGGGAAGTACTTTAGAGAGGTCACTTTTTTATTCTCCCAATTCTCCCAGCAAATGTGAAATACCGGGAAAAACTTACGAAAACTGGGAAAATGGTTAAACATTAAACAAATTTTATTAAAGAAAATATGTAGTTTTTTTAATAAGATATACAGATATTTACAGATATACATTAAATTCACGTCCATATCTTACTTTCCCAACTTTCCACCTACATCATTGGCTGCACCCATTCCTATTATCTTATCTTTTTATTATTATAACTTTGGCGGTTGTTGTTATCGTGTATACATGTTCTGCTGCACAACCTAACAATAATATTATGGCGAACCACAACGTTATCATTCTCCGAGAGGACTCTCTTTCCTTTCTTCCCGCTGCGCGTCGCTCGTGGCGGACGTCGGCCACGCCCCTCGCCGTCGGCGTTTAACGGTTTTTGCACACAGCTCCGCTCGACTCGACTGCTCGACCGCTCCGCTCGCTCTCTCCGCACCGACGCCATACGCGAAGCATTGTTCTCCGACTCCGAATTATTTTTATGTATAATTGATTTTTTCCACTAATGTTGTTTTAATTGTTGCGTGCTCGCCCTTACTTCCATCAAAAGCCGTCAGCTGGCAAACACTTGTATTATGTTTTGATGTTGTAAATAAACGATACTTTTTACCTTATCATAAACCTCGTGTCTTGGTGTAACCCGCCAAAATATCTTTAATTGCGATATTGAACTTAGTGAACTAATGTTATAAAAAATCAAGTCATCAATCAATCAAGTATTCAAGTATTGTTATCAATAATAATATAACCTTGAATTAGTGAAAAATAATATTTTATAGATAATTAGTTAGGTTTCATTTATTTCTCTTGAGTGTTAAAGTAATATTTTGTAAGTTTACTACTTAGGTTTTTCTTAATTGTTTTCGTGTTAAATGTAACTCATAGTTTAAAGTTTTTAGTTGGACTAAAATAAATATTTAATTGTTCATTGTGGTAAAAAAAAATCGAATCTGTTTTCGATTTTTAGTTTGAAGAAAACAAAACCGGTAAGTAATACATCCACAGTTCATTAAATTCGAATTTTGGTTGATCTCTGGCTTTTTTAATACTCTACTAGCTTAAAAATTGTATTTTACTGACCAAAATATTTTTTGTTACCTAAATATTAGTTTAGTTTGTATTATTATTAGCCATATTTTATGTTTATCATCAGCCAGAACTAATAATGCACCTAATTACTTACTTTATTTTTCAAACTTGACAAAACAACTGATTATACATTTTCAAGCACCCCCCCCATTGAAAAATCCTGCTTATACCACTGTTTATTATGAATGTAGTTTGTGCAATATGGAAGTTATGATGGTCAAATAGTTCTGTATGTGGATGATAAGTATAAGTTGTGCTCTGGCAAAATTGGGAAAGTTTAAGATAAAAATCAGAAGTCTTAATAAAGTATTATACAGGTTCAATATTAAAAAACAATGATTATGATTTTTTCAATAAATAATATTGTACCTCTGTTTGAAGAAATTATTATTAGACCAATAGCTCACAATGTAAATTCAATGACATTTTCATTAAAAGGTTTGACAGTCTTACTTATTTTACAAGATATTTCTAATTATGAATCTTGATTTTGGTGGTGCTCATTTGGGTGCTTAATAAAAAACCCTTTAAATTGCATTGAAGTTACCTTATGTTTATTACATTAGTAATTTGAATAAAACGGTGGTATAACTTGTCAAATATAATTATTTACTCACTCATAATTAAATAGTTGGTGATTTTATAAAACCAGACTAAGTATGGTAAATTTTCCATATGCTAATAAATATGAAGACAAATATAATTGGGTAGAATTGAGTAAATAAAATATATTTATTTATAAATAAATACTGATGTATAATCAGGTTTAAGTAGTTTGATATATCATTTAACATTGGTGTTCAAACATAGTGAATGTCAAGTATTAATTATTAGATGTAGAATAAACTTGTTTGGGCTACCAAGAGAAAGCTCAAACTACTGTTATTAGTGTTGTAGAAATTCTCAGTACATTTTTCTGATTCTGAAGATGAAACATTAAAACTATTAACAATTTGATTTGTTGGCTCACATAAATTAGGGTTTACATGTGTATTGATTTTTAATTTACTTAGGAGATGGTAGATATTAAAGATAAAAAATGAAGATAAGTAAGTATAGATTCTATACTTTTTAAATTTACAATGTTTACACAGTTTTTGTTTTTGAGATTTAAAAACATTATTTTTCATGGATTATTTAAATTAGAAATACTGAAAAAATAAAATGTTATTATTTTTGCATATATTTTTATTGTAAACATAATAAAACAATTATCGTTATAGTAAAGTATTGCATGAATACATTTATTATATAATAACAAACAAATATGATTATAGAACACCAAAGAGAAAAAAGAGAATACAATACTTAGTGGCTAATAATAATAATAAATAATTAATTTACCAATAAGAATAAATAGTATTATATGATAAAATTATCCTCAAGAAAAAAAAACAATTGTACATCATTATTGAGACATGGGAGAGAGAATAGCGTTAAAATTTGTGTGATTAGTATAGGTGAGTCATTAAATTAAATAATTTCTAGGGAATCGAAGATTATATTTCAGATTATAATACTTAAATTTTCAATACCATAAAAAAAAAAAATGTTTTAACTCTCATAATAATTACAACCAATCTAGTTTTCATGGACTTTAAATTATGGCAGTATGGAACATGATTTAATGGAATATTTAAAATATTTATTGAAACTAATTATTTGTGTCATTATAAATATGAGAACTTCATAAAATGAAATGTTAATTTGTCCATGAGTATTCAAATAAAACTTATTAAATATTATAAAGACAGAAAACACTAAATATATAAAGTGCCCCACAGTGTTATCCTTATGCTAATAACTCTGTCTATATAATTTTTTTTTTTCAGTAATCGTGGGAGGGACACAGATAAAAACTAAATTTTTTTTTTCATCCCCTAATCACTGAAAAAAAGACCTTATTTTTAAGCTTTTTTAAAATAGCCATTTTATAAAATATATTATAAAAATTTTAATGTGTCATATATTCATACCGGATTGATAGTTTCTCAGTTATAGTAGTTTTAATATATATAAAATAGTGAAAATTAATATTCAATGAAAGATGTGGAATTACCATGTAGTTTGTGATTCCTTATTGCATAATGTGTTACTCCATTGAAAATTATTTGTTTTATGCCAATTTTCTAGAAATTAAAACAGCCATTACTAAGAAACTATTGATTGGATATGAATGTATATTACATTAAATTTTTTATAATAACATCTTTTACAAAATGACCATTTTGAAAATTGATAAAATAAAAAGTTTCTTTTTCAATAATTAAGAAATAAAAATAAAAATTTTTTCTGTATAGATGTTCCTTTTTCCACAAAACCTGATTTAAAAAAAAATTTAAATAAATAAATATTGACAGAATAATTAGCATAAGATTAACACTTTGGGCACTATGTATATTATTTTTTTTTTCTTTATATACTAAAACAGTAAAGTAAATATAAAAGCAACTTTAAATTTAATGTAATCATTATAATTATTGTTTTTACGAGTAGGTACATCAGTGCTTTTAGAACATTTTTAAATATATTTTGTAACTTAAATATAATTGTATAATAGATACTGTTGTGGTTGACTGGTATATAATAATTTCTAATTATCATATGATATTATTTTAGCATAATCTTAAATTGAAATATACAATTTTGAGAGTAGAAAAGAGAAGATAATTAGTTTTAAAAACATTATCTTAACCAATAATAAAAAAATCATAAACAAGTGAATTGTTCTACAGCAATAGATTTGCAGACAAATTATAAAATGAGAAAAGAATTTGATTGAAAGTTGAAGACTAAATGAAAAAAGAAGTTTCTGATTTATTAATAAATTTGTTTAATAGGCATTTTTATTGTAGGTACTTTTAATAAAATCGCCAGTTATTTATTTTTATTTACTTTTTTACACTTGCTTTTAATGTGTTGTACAGTATGAAATGGTGAAGATGACCTTTTTTGAAACTCAATTTGTATCTCAAGAGGGTCAATTAAAACCATTGTTTCAAGTTTAATCCGTGGATTGGTGACATTTAAACCTTTTAAAATAATAAATCAAATATAATATAATACAACAAATAAAAAATATATTATTTAATTACTGTTTTCTTTCTTAGGACTTTCTGAATTTTTTTTTCCTTTTAAAACAAAATTATCAGATTTTGTAGCTGAGTGTTCAATTCCAAGTTTGAATGGAGAAGTATTTGTGGTATTTTTTTCTATACAGTTTTGAAAAACAGATAATAATGAATTGAATACTATACACATAATTTAACTAAAACAGAAAGTTTATAATTTATTTACGGTCTTTTTTGTTTGGACTTTTTGAATTTTTTTGTTTTTTCAAAACAAATTCACCAGATCCTGTGGCTGATGGTGTCAAATCATTCTTTGTAATAGTTAAACTTGTACTTGCTGTCCCTGATCCAAGTTTAAACTCTGAGGTACTTTTGGTATTTTTTTGTTTTTTCAAAACAAATTCACCAGATTCTGTAGCAACAAATTCACCAGATTCTAAAACAAATTCACCAGATTCTGTAGCGGGTGGTATCAAATCATTCTTTGTAATAGTTAAACTTGTACTTGCTGTCCCTGATCCAAGTTTGAACTCGGAGGTACTTTTGGTATTTTTTTCTATATAATTGTGCAAAAAATAGACACTAATACATTTAGTAATAATTATTAAAGCAAAGGACTTGTAGCATTTGCATATTTCTTTAACACAATCAAAAAAATAGTAGCCTAAGAAACAAATAAGTTTTATAATAATACAAAGCTAGATTTCTAATTTTATTTTTCATGTAAATGTATATTTAGAGTTTTTTTTGTTTTTAGAGCATATTTCTTCAATTTCATACATTTTGAGAAATATTTTAAATATTTTTTGTACATTTTGATTTCATTTAATGAGAGAACCAAAATTGTTGAATTAAAATTAATTTTTAATTTTTTTTTTAAAATTAATTTTTAATTTTGATATGACCAGCCATTTTATATATTGGTGACTTTAAAATAATTGTTGGGCATCCACCCCTCCCCTTCGTTTGGGAATGGCTAGTCTGTATCATATAGTTCACTATAGAACATTAACAATTAAAATAATAATAGCATAATATTAGAATTTATTAATTCATAAATTCAGTATAATATTGTACTGTATATAAAAAAAAAAATATGTAAGCCTACAATTGATGTAATTAATTAACTAATTAAATTTTTTTAAATTAGAACCAAAGACCTTGTTTCCAAGACCATGTATTATTACAGAAATAAGGAGAAGAAGATTAATGTGTGCCAGTTATACCTGGAGGAAAAAGGGCTCACTGGTTAAGGTGGTTATTAGAGAGGCCGAATTGGGAAAAGACTTACAGTGGGAAGACCATGTCAAAATAGATATTAAAGCAGTAGAACAGAATGTATAATGGAGAAAAGTTACTGAGGATAGAAAAAGATCGCGGCAAATTTGTTCAAGGGGCTGGTCTTGAGGGCCAATACACACAATAAGAAGAAAAAGAAAAAGAGGATTTAAAAAATAGAAAATATTTTAAGTACACAAGTGCTTACATGTTAAGTGCTTTTTTAGAGCTATAAGTCTTCTGCCTTAATAATTATAATCTATGAAAATTAAAAAATTTAGTTTACATACTGTTTGCTTGGGTAGGACTTTTTGTTTTTTTTTTTCCTTTTAGAATAAATTTATCAGATTCTGTAGCTGGTGATCTTAAATGATTCTTTGGGATTGAAGTTGTGCTTGCTGTACATGACCCAAGTTTGAACTTAGATGTCTGCGTGTTATTTGTTTCTATACAGCCATTCAAACATAGACTATAGTACAATAAATATGAATCATAATTTTATTAGAACAGAATATACTTTTTTTTTTTTTGTGTGTTATTTTTTGTCCTGCTTCTTCTGAAACTTCATTTTTATAAGTTATATATTGTACAGCATTCTAAAATTTCATAACATTTTATTGTTACATAATGTAATTCATTTAAAAATTTTAAATTATTATTAATTAAGCTTATATTTACACCAGCACTCAAATTCCACAAACATTTCAACAAATTCCACAAGGGCATTAAGCTTAAATAGAAACTCTGTTTTCTCAATTTGTCTTTTATATAACTCACATTAAGGTATTTATGAATTCCTGAAACATTGAACAATATTTATTGCATTATGAATTTAATTAAGTAGGTATTTTAAATTAGTTGTTATTTTTTATTTATTCTAACTATTAATATTATAATGTATATATTTTCTCAAACAATTTGTATAATATTAAAACAAGTTTATTTTCTCCTTTGTTTATATAAGTAGTAAAAATATCAGTTTTCTGATGACAATAAAACAAATATTTATAATAAAACTTTTTTAAATGCTTGTGTCTATAATGATGTAAGATATAATTTAATGTTGAAATTGGAGAACTATAAATTTCTGTAGACCTAGTTAAAGGTAGGTAGATTTTTTTAAATTAGGATAATAACTTCGCTAATCTTTGTTAATTGTCATTTTTCTCAATACAAAATGTATTAAAACTTCTTAAAATTTAAGAGGTTATTTAATAATTTTTGGAATTTTATTTAGGTACCTCATCAAGCAGTGTACAAGCAATAGACAATTTTTAATTTGTATTATTATCAAATTAAAATGTTTTATTATGCTTAACTATTGTTATAGTAGTCATATTAAAAGTAATAATGTGCTTGTGGAAATAAAATAAAATAATTAAACAAATTATGTCATTGTGGGATTATGAGTTGTTATCAAAAAATTATTTTTTGAGTATAAAAAATAATGAGAAATAATTTAGGCTAACTGTCTAAAAATGCTAACTTAATATACATAGATATTGATTATAAGGTATCTATTTAGGTACCTTAATACTTACCATCAAGCTTCATATCTTTTGTGTTTTTAGAACTCAATTTTTTTGGCATATTTTATGGAATACTTTATTTACCTATCAAAACAAAATATAATACATTAAACAAATGTATATTGTAATAACCTAATTATAAATTAAAATTATAATATTCATGAAACTGTAAAAAAATTACCTATGAGTTTGGGATATGTGGAAAAAGTTATGGATAGGTAAGGAATATTATAAAAAGTAGATAATATGGATGCAATTATCTATGGCCGGTGTAAGGTAGAGTGTAAAAATTGATTTTCCATTGCTATTGGTTAATCCGGAAAAAAAATTGTATGGTCGTGGTCCGTGCATATTAATGAATCCCGGAATGAAAATCGCCAGGAAAAAAAAAGTTCCGACGATAAATCCCAGAAAAAAAATCTCCAGACTACAATTTAACTTACAACTATTTGCAAATTATTGAACAAATATTTTTTAAACGCTAATTAGTGTGATTAATTCATTATTAATATTTAATTAGAAATATTTACTTATATAACTAATCTATGTTCAAAGATTAAATTAAATATTGAATACAATTTACCTTAATTTTATACGCAATTATAATTTTTAAAATTTATTTTAATTATAAAGAGGAGTTTTTACAAGTTTTATTTTTTAGATACATTAAATAATACAAATATTTAATTTAAATATAACATATAATAGCATAATACGAACTTTCATAAAATCAACTAAAAAAAAACGGACATCCCATGATGAATGGACCACTGTTATAAATGAGATGTTGAAAAGGTAGGATAAAGAGGGGAAATTAAAGTATATCTGTGAGCAAAGATTAATCATTGCTAACGAAAAACAATACTGAGCGGAGCTCGGTTAGTAATATTGTTTTTTCAACAATATATGTTATATTATAATACAATAAATATACATTAAAACAATTTGTATGGACCAGTAACTAGAGTTATACATCAAAATTTAATATTAAAATTCCTTTATAAAAAAAAAAATATTATATTAAGTTCAAATTCTTTTTATACGTACAAAACTCGCGAGATATCTCAAAAATGACTGAAATTTTTTGATAATGTTATAATGTCTAAAAAAGCAAATATAAGTTTATGTCCATAATTCAAGCCCCTATGAATATTTTCCGCGAATTATATTATTTATGTGGTTAAAGTATGTTCTAAAATAATAGGTAGGCAAGTACTATGAAATCGAGTGATAAGAGAAAAATAACTCTCAGTAGGCAGGTTATGGAGTAAAAGTGTGTCAGCTTACCTAATACTACGATAAAACGACGCGCGACGTTTGTACGTTCCAGTTTTTTGATGGGGCGATGCTATGGCCAAATGTTTAAAGACGCTTGTTGATCGATCTAGGTTAGAAATACTGAATAGAAACGATTGCTAATCTAATTACACCGCGTAAAAATATAACTAGAACCGATTTTTGTCGTGATATACCGATTAAAAAGATAACTGTTAATTATTCGAAACAAGTGGGCAATTATAAAAACGCGGCAGCAAAAAATAAATGAACAAAAGAATGACGAATAAGCCGCATAACACAACTGTGGCCTATGGGTCAATACAAAGCTCCGAAACAGTGATGCAATGTTATGCAGTCGATTTTGATTGTACTGGTAGAGTGGTAGCATTGAGTATACATCGCCGCGTTTTCTTAATGATAATACGTAAACAAATCTAGTAAGAATTGTCATCTTACCATTTCTGTTATCTAGGACTTGGAACCGAAATTAAAAATACTGATATTTAATCGGAACCTTTTAAAAATATTGGAACCAGAACCTTACCGAAAACCTTTTTTAATTTTCTTAGAAACCTAAACAGAAACCGAAACCGATATTTGTTGGAAGATTTTTCGGTTCTAATAGTAGGTATTTAACTATTTTATATATTTAGGTATTACTTAATAATAGGTGATTCATTAAATTTGGTTGATGTAAATGAATACATGGAGTATTTATATTTTATATTTCTATAATCTATTTTCAAATTATTTTTAAATAATATGAGCCGTTATTAATATTAATTTGTATGTTCTACGCCGCAGCAAAACGACCCATGTAAACGAAAAATTTGGCCTTTTTGATTTGGTTACTTTTTAAAAAAATTTTACTTTTGGAAATAAAAATAGAATTTTAGTTAGATTTTTATGTTTTATTTTTTTAATATTTACAAAACTACAAATTTTAATAATTTAAATTTTATACAATATATAACAAATATGTTTTTATTAAATACTATTATACAAGTTTTCTAACTTCTCTAGTTAATAGTATATATTCTATAACACAATCATGAATTCAAATATAATTAGTTGTTACACCTTTTAAATTTTTAGAACGATTTTTTTTCCAAACATACAACTTCCTATTTTCAAACTTACATCAACTAAAGAAGCTGTTGTTGAATCATTCTGTTTCAAAGTATCAATAACAACAATCGGTCCCCAATCCAAAAACTGTGTAATTAATATAGGATTTCGTACTCGGTTTTCATAGTAAGACTCTTGAAACGATGCATACATATCTCATACAATAACGGGTAATTTATTTTTTCTAAAATCTTAATTCAAATCGTGTTATACGGATACATAACAAAATTAAAATATACTTTCACGTTTGTTAAATTACAATGCCCAAATTTACTATAATATTCGCTATTTTTCTGTAATCCAATTATAACATATATCGGTTTTTTCAGCTTTGAAGCGTTTTTCAAATTCCAAACAACTTTTTTCGAGTAACCAAGTTCAGGATATTCGTATGTTTCGTATGATCTAAATAGAATAAATAAGCTTTTTATTTTTCTATATTTTTCATTAACTTCAATCTTTCGTTACGCTCACATACGGGATTTTCCAGACTATTTTTTTAATTTCCAATGCAGCAGTAGTTGTCGATAATGTCGACTCTGCCACTTTTTTTAATGGATCAACATTTTTCAATTACTTCAAGCCGCGAATTTACTAAAATCTTTTTGAAATCCTCGAAAAATTCCATCTATTGCTTTAGTGGAATATATGTACAAAAATATCCAGAATCAGTATCTGTTATAGACCTATCGTTTTTAAAATACTAGCCTGCTTTTTGATAGCATTTATAATCATCTGATACACATGATAAATAGCATTTAATCGAGCTAGTTACCCCTAACGCATGAGTTCTATTCACTTCCATTCCATTAATTTCAAATTTTACTCTGTCAAATAGTTGAGATCTACCGTAATGAAAAAGACTAGTTTTAGATGGTTCTACTATTTTTCCCTCGATATAAAGACAAATTTCCTTGAAGATATGGATACGCTTCTGACTGTTGAACTAATTCTTATTTCATCATTTTTTCTATAGGAATTTGTACGTGAAATATACGAATGGTATTCAATTTTAGTTATTCTCGTGTCCGTTGTGTAATGAGAATTAATGTCTAATATTTCGATATCGGTCATTATTTTTTAATTGATAACTACACGAAGAATATTTTTACTTTCAACCGTCAATTTGCGTATTTTTTTAATGTTGACGGTTGAGCATCTATTTGATCAGTAGTTAAATTATACAGTGATCTGCTTTTATAAGCTTAATTTTTAAATGTCAATCCCATATCTACAACGTCTTATATGTAGAACAACTTTTATTTTTCCTCTAAAATTATGTAGTTCTGGTCCTGATCGACTAGCTCTATATATATTCTATCGATTACAGGTGTATTCAGTTTGTAATATATCAAGTTTGATGGTCTTTCAACTATTTTGTTTCCAGTTACACCTGTAGGGAAAAATTCAACAATTGAATGAGATGGCTTATTGTTACAGAATGAACCTTACTATACTACTGAACTATACTACATATTACTATTATGGAATTTATTTGGTTTATATCAACTAGGTTCTCAGATATCCATCATACATTCAGTTAATATACTTTTTTATTAAACCCTAATATTGTCGATAATCTATTTGGTATACTGAAGTCAAGTGGATAATTACATCTAAATTTAAACTCAAATGAAATAAAAAATTTCCACATTTCAAATACAATTTTTTTAGTAAATTTCTTATTATATTCAATTATAAGATTATCTATGCAAAACTCTAAACGCTCGAGCTCAATTGGAGCTTCAATAAAAAATTATTTGTCATCTTCAATTATTTTATTATTCGATACTCGGATAACCGTTTTATTATTTTCTTCGTTTATATTCGGAAATGTATTATGTGTTTGTAATCAGAGAAGCGCAATTTTAGAGTCTACATGCATGCTTATAGGTGGAAAATAATTTGTTGATATTGGTGTTTTTTCACCTGTTAAACTTAAAGTAACTGCTTCATACATTGCTATTAAAAACACGATTTAAACTCAGCAACATTTAATATGTAAACCAATTGAAATGTTTCAGAAAATACTGTTTTGGGGGTAAAATCTTGATCTACTAGCTGTAATGAATAGCTCATAATTGCTATATTTAATTTGTGATTTATATGATTTGAAGGATTTTAAATAATAGTAGAAACCGTACTCGATAGTCAGAGATAATATCAATTGTTTAATAATATTTAAACAAGATGATAAAAATTTGAAACATATAATATTAATATACATATGATAACATATGATAGTTATTTAACTGATTTGGATTTTTTAGAATTTAAAAAAATATGTTATTAATGATGGAAATGAAGAGATTATGGGTTTATAGCTATCGATGAAACACGAGAAATGAATAGAAGTAAATATAAATGTGGTTTTTATACATTTATTAATCTCGGAATAGTGAATCACATAACGCTATAAATATAGCGGACATCTTTTTTGTATTTTATTAAGTAAAAATTATTGAAATTAAAGAGTTATTGAAGAAGCTAATAACAACAAAATAAAATAAAAAACGTAATGTGATGAGTATGAAAAGAGGTGTTATAGATACAGAATATTTGTTTAATGAAGCTTTTAAACCTATAATTGATTCACTCAATTTAATAGCGGATAAAAAGAAAGGACAGAATATTCAAAGTTTAAAAGGTGAAGAAGATAATAATTTACATAAAACTTCAGTACATCAATTTACCCACTTTTTCGAAATACTTCCAGAACATAGGATATACGATAAAACATATTATGAAAAAGATAATAAAAAACTTCAAATAGGAGAATATCCCGTAGAATTTGTAGGCGATTCTGTAATAGTGGTAGATAACCATAAATATAATTGGACATATGGTCTTTGGTCTTTGTTAAGTGAAAAAAAATACTAAAAGGAGTTACACAGTTGGATAACGAAAATTGTTTAGGAATATTATCTCAAACTAAAGTTCATCTTAATAAAAATAGTTAACCTAAATCAGCACAGTTTAAATTGAAATCTATTGTTAAACCTCTTTAAGAACGAATAATATTGCATATTTAAAGCAACAATTATCATCGTTTTTAAAATTTATAACAGCCTTGCTTACTGCAATACGTTTGGGAAGAGGAATATATGTAGACCCCGATAATGGATTTACCTGATTTATTCTCAATTCCAGGCCGTCAATAAATTGAAGGTTCCATCCACTCCCTTTCGGTTTGAATTTGGTTCCCTCTTTATGAAGTTTAGTGTGCATATTATTTAATATAACCACATGGATACTACTTTGGAAAACAAATACATTGGATATTTTGAATGAAGTATCAAGGGTTTCTCCGGTCATACAATTTTTATATGTATATAAAATATAAATATTAAACGTTAAAGAAGATTTCAAACCAAATTCCTTTAGTTTTAAAATAATTAAAGGAGAACAGTATTGAAAAAAGTTGAAATCAATATACTGGTCTATAATTTTTATGAAAAACGATTTAACATTTTTTCTGAAACGTTGAAATTCTTCAAGTCCACACTTAGTTGTAGCCATAAGCTGAGTTTTGATTATTAAATTTTGTTTCATTTTAAACTATAAATAAAAAACAATAGCTAAAATAAATATACAAGTATTTAAAAGTAATATAAATAATATACAAATATATAAGTTTTATTGAAAAAAATCATTATCAGTTAAATTAGATTTAGAATATTAGTAGTATGGGTACACGAAAATAGATGTCTAAAAATACAGTCAATTAATTTAACATCATAAACAGGATTGTGCACTCTTATACTATCATGCATATTGACAAAAATTAATTAAAAAAATTAACAAATGTTAATTTAGAATTTTAAGATACTATTTATTATTATTATTATCATCATCATATGCAATATATATATTATTATGTTATTAAATACAAGTTTCATCAAAATTCGTGCGTCTGTTGTTCCGTTCCGTATAAAAACGACTGAGACTTACGCATGCCTTCAAATAGCTCTGTGTCAAATGGTACTGCGATCGCATTGCAGCTGTCAGCTCTTCTAAAGTTTTTTCTAAATGTTAAGACTTTTTCATAAATATTATTTTTAGGGATGATACATGATCTCTATATATCCACTCGTTGATTGGTATTATTTCACCATTTGATGAAATTATTAAATGTTATCTTTCTAGTCTATATACAATTGAGTTTGAAATCGAACTGTTGTATATCACGGAAGCCCCTGATATTAATACTAAATTGACTCGACGGTAATTTATGAATTCAAAGTCTACAATTATGATATTTTGTCGATACCTAAAATAATGAATATACAATAGAATTACTAGGTGTTCTTTATATCTACTCTATTTTAATAATATAATTTTTCAATCATTTAAAACCGAATATTAATAATAAAATATTTTTTTTTAAAAAAAAAATCACATGAATTTGCAGTGATCAACGTCTCTATTAACCTATAGTTTCAACGTCTTGAGTAGCTGTTAGAGTATGAAACTACTACTAGGTATGGAATAGAAGTATAATCTTTTCTAGAGTCTGCTCCGGTACATATACTGAAATGTACAGGTATATCCCACCGTAAAATATAAGTGTATCCGTAATCGATCGGAGGTTAGCAATTCAGGTAATTTTTAATATAATATATGAACACGTATTTTCACCGAAAATATATCGACATTATATACTATGTGAATTTATTTTTAATTGCTGTTTTTAAATCTAAATAATATTACTATACGTTTATATAGAATTTATTGAGGTTAACAACTTACCGATCGAATGCATTATATCGTTGTTTCTTTAGCTAGCACGTGTTACACAGGTTTTACTACCAATAGGAAAGGAGGATCAAACCGTATATAACATTGTTCGAATTGTTACGAAAATCATTTGAGTCTTTCATCTTCTAAACGAAATATCTACTATTACTCATAGATTTTACAATATAGCAAAATATGAACCAAAATATATTAGAAAGTATGTATAGTGAGCAAACGGATTTCATAGATATCATTAGTGATGCGAGTTTATTACTTGTAGTTTACTATTTTTAAATATAATAACTAGTATTATTTTCAGAGTGATACATTATATATGCCTAACCAGTCTTTAGCCGTGAAAACGGAAATTAAAAAAATATATATATGACTAAAGGAAAACCAATTAAGGCAATAAAAAGTTAAACAAGCAATCAAACTTACGCGAAAAGTAAAAAAAATTAAACATTTTTAATTACATGAAATATATTAATATTTTATGCTTATATTTTAGACAAATAATTTCTGTGAAAATTTAATTTCAAAAATCGTCAACAAAAGAAAATAAGACAGAGGATCAAAATTCTGTATATGTAAAGGTTGGAGATAAAAAAATGTCTGGAAAAAGCTAATCTCTGATGAAGTGACAGACTTTTGGGTGATACAGCTATAGCTGATCTTATAATTTTAGATAATATTACCTTTGAATGTTTTTTCACAGAAATATTACTCCAATAAAAAAACGACAAGAGATCATAATATTGTTGCATTTTTAATATAGTTAGTGAGTAAGAAAGTCCTTTTTTAATTTTCCGAAATTCCGAAAAAAAAAAAAAACTTAGAAAGAACCAAAATATGTTTAAAAATAATGCTTTTATTATTTTCAATTTTGTTTTGTTGTTGAATCAGTTAAAAAATTCATAGAGAATTGAACATTTGACAGATAACTTATAGATGTAATATTTTTTTTAGATGTTAAAATGATCTGTCTTACTTATTTACTTTTTGAAAAAATATTAAGGTACCACTAAATACTGGTATTAGTCGGTATCAGAACCGAAGCCTTAATTCAGTAATTTTAAAAAATGAAACCGAAACCAGTACCAACATTTTTTTTTAATAACCGAATTGGAACAAAAACCGAAAAAATCATAAAGGTTCTAAGTCCTACTGTTGACAGATATATAGTCCTTTAACCACGGTATTTTCTACTCAACTAAATAATAGTGTTAACTACAAGAATTAAGATAATATCCTAATTTATATGTTAATTCCACGTATATATTATATAGTATGCAAACAATAATAGATACCCATACCTCAGGTTCACCCCTATAAATTACATTACAGTCTTTAGATATTAAAAAATTCTTTATATCGTGTTGAGACTTATTTTCTGATTTCAATGTAATATTATTTTATACCTACAATAATAATTGTATAGAGTGATGTACTTGACATCAAATTTAACTGCAGCTGGTAACGTTATAAATTATGATCATGTATAATAAATTTAACCAGATTATCTATAACAATAAGCACAAGCATTAACACTCTATTGGGTAATAATTATACATATATAAATATTATTATGAAAAAGTTACTTAAATTATTTGACATATTTGTTAAATAAATATGGAAAAGTTTTCAACAGAAAAGTTTGCATTTAATATATACATATTTAATGATGTTATTTATTTTTAATTTGTCAATTTATTATATAAACTAGTAGTTACTGCATATTATTATATTTTTAAAAGAAAACATTTTCTTAAATATATTTAGTACTAAAAAAAACAGTACTTAAATCGGAGGAGTCAGATTTAAGTTATTTATAGATATTAGCATATCCCATAATTTATATCATCATGTATTATTTGTTAGACAAAAATTGTAATTGTTATCTAATCAGACTTTTAGATCTGGGGGGAAAAAAATTGGATTTTTATATGTTTGTAACTTTTGTTTGTAAAAAATAAATTACTCTATGTATATATTTACAACAGTAGCCTATCCTTAGTGTAATGTATATAATATATATACAATTTTGTAAATTGTGTTCTGTGTAACAAGATACATTAAATAGAGATATGGTATATCCCTTTAACAAGGATATCAGTCAAACACAAACTGGAGTAACCAAAAGATCATGAACTAATGGTTTCAGTACAGTACTCCAGAGTTGATTTGGATTACTTAATTATTTATCCTCTAAGACCATGAATTAACTGGTTTCAAATCTGATTCAGAATAAAAGAGAAAACAAAACTAGAGTATTTACTAAAACGTATAAAACACAAAAATTCATTAGATAAACTTTATTAAAACTAAAGAACATAGTCACACTGACTCTTTCCTTCCTTCTTTCTTTCTATTCCTTTAAAAATTGTACAATATTAATAATTTACCCTACTTCTTAAATACTACCTAGACACTATTAATTAAAACAATTTATAAATGCTGACAAACAGTATAACAATTGCATAATGTGTCATTGACACTCAACAGAAGTGTTAAAATTATATTAATATGAATAATATTATTTAATTTATACTTGTATATAGACTTTTTTTCTTAATTCATGCACTAAATAATAGTTGATTATTAAGAGTATGTTAAAATCTAATAGTATTTAAGTTTAAAAAATGTATTTAAACATTTAGTGGAATGAAAAGGTTTATAAATTGGTTATAAATTTCATAATATTTTTCAGCTTATAATAATAATTTATTCTATATGATTTTAGAACTATTATTTATCAACTCTAATTCTTAACTCTCCATTTCTATAAAATTAAGTAAATATTATCTAATAATATTGCTACTTTAGAATGAAAAGGTTCTAAAGGCATTTGTAGAATCGCTCAGGAAAATATTTTTAAGGTAAAAATCTACATATATTATTACAAACAAATGTTTGAACTAATGAAAATGTTATTATAAATGTAGAATGTTCCTTGGAGTACAAGGGAACTTGAAATTATGATTTTCTCCAATAATAAGAATTTAAAAAATAGTTTAGAATGTAAAGGTTTAGAACATTTTTATTTTTTTAACGCAATATTATATTTTATTTATTAAAAATATTAAATGAAACACATGAAACTACCTTAAATCAAATGATAAATGGTGATAATTATTTAATATTTTGTAATATATATTAGTATTTGATAGTCTTATTTTATTCTAATAAAAAAATGATTAAGTATTAATATTTATTAGCTATTTCATTCTAAAAGAAAAAAAAATTCTAACTTAATAACATTTAATTGTCTATCTAAAAAAGTAATTTTTGAAAATTGTTGATTCAGAATCTTTTCATTCAGTGGTAACACTATAGGTATTTAATATTATAACCTCAAGTTAAACTTAGCATAAATAAATAAACTATGAATATAATTCTGTTGGTATGTTATCCTTCTTGAGGTATAAAATTTTATCTTTGGCTTTCTTGAAATCTTCATATATCACTTGCATGCGGCGTTCATTGAGAGCTGACATTCCTGCTTCAGTACAAATAGCCTAAAACCAAAAAAAAATTTACATTAATACACATCAATTAATATTTAAGACTTTTGATATGACAGTATGACAAAATATTAAACTTTTTTAGATTTTGAGTGGAGAAAAGAAGTACATGGTTTTACAAAGATGTTTATTTTTTATTATTTTTTTTTCTGTACGCGACTTTTTTTCCAAAAATTTTGTTCCATTTTTAAGTGTAGCATCTATTCTAAAAGGAAATTTGAATAAAAGGTACATGGAGAAGGTGATTTTGGTGATTTTCCTAAGAGTTTTCTCAACAAATGTGAAACACCAAAAAAAAAAATGGAGGATTAATGGGAAAATGTATGAAATATATCACTAAAATATTACGATTTTTATTTCTGTACACAACTTTTATTATTTTTCTCCGATTTAAAATGATAGCACTTTTTATGGAAAAAAAACATGATACGAAGGTACGTTAGAGAAGTTATTTTTCAATTTTTCCAAGAGTTTTCTTAGCAAATATGATAATCATAGAAAATCATGGGAAAACCGGGAAATTTGTTACAACATTAAAAAAATATTATTAAAGAAAATATATAATGCCTATTTAATTATTATACTATAAAAGGATCATTATCAACTGAATTAAGCTCAGAATCGTTTTTTCGTTAGCAATAGTTTATAATTGCTTACAGGTATACATTAAATTACCTATAACAGTGATTTTTTTTTTTTGAATTTTGAATATTTAATTAATACTCTACTACCTTCCCAACTTCTCATCTATTACAGTGGCTGCATCTGTTTCCATTATCCTAGGACAGCTTCTAATAATGATATTTTATGAAATATTAAAATTAACAAATGAACCAAGTAACACATTAAATGTTTTCATTTTATAATAATAATAATTTCTTTACTAGAGAATTAATATTCCAATCCTATTTATTTATATTTATTTTGTTATAGTTAAATATAATTATTTACAAAATAAATAACAATAGATATTATACAACCAGTTCATATAACAATAAGCTATCCTAGGATAATGGGGACAGGTGTAGCCACAGTAATAAGTGAAAAGTTGGGAAGATAGTACAGTATTAATTACTTATTCAAAATTCGAAAAAAAGAGTAAAAAAAGTCACGAAAAAAGTACTTAAAAATATCAAATTCTACTATAAGCTGTTTTGAGCGTTATCTAAATAAGTTATCTAGCTAAATAATTAATTATCTTTATCTTATTTATAATCATCAAAATTGGTAATTCTGATAAATTATCTTAGATAAAAGATTGGGTTATTTAATCTAATCCATCTGGATAATGTAAGATACATAACTAAATAGAACAGTATTTAATATATAAAGTATTAATAAATTTTTGTTATGTAATTTTTAATTGTATAAGGCCCAATATAAGTTCTATGATGGCAATGTGATCTTGTGTAGATCATAGTCCATAGTTGTAATAAGTTAATAAATATCACACATACACACACACACATACACATTCACAACAATGATATTTTAATTGAATTTTGTCTGCACAATTTTAAACATAGTTAACATAAATCCGCCGATTTCCCAAAATAGTAATGTTCCTTTTAGGAATGTCTTTGGAGAGGGGGACTGTGCCCTGATTATATTAATACTGTATATAATATATATTTAAGATAAAAAAGTGTTATTAAATTAAAATTGTTTATCTTTTTTTTAATCCAAATTAAAAGTTCTATATTTATTATCTTCATCTAGATAAATGTCTAGTTATCTTTACACAACACTGACTTCAAAATCACACTACCCTTAATAAATAATCTTTTTCATTGAAATTAGTCTTTTCAAAGAAAAAGGAATAAGTGTTTATAGCAACCACGGTTTTCAATAAACAAATATATACTAATATAATTTTTTTTTACATAATACAATTCTGTTTTGATATATTTACTTTAATATCAGCACCAGAGAGGTCATCCTTGGCTGTGATGAGTTCTTGCAGATTTACACCTTCAGCAATTGCCATTTTGGAAGTATGAATGTTAAATATTTGCAATTTCGTTTTTGTGTCTGGTAATGGGAACTCGATCTTACGGTCAATACGACCAGGGCGAATCAAGGCAGGATCCAGAGTTTCAATACGATTTGTAGCCAATATAACCTTTTTTTTTTTTATTAAGTTCAAATACAAAAAAATGTCAAGTTTTAAATAATTTAATTATTTACTTTAACATCGTTTTTAGAATCAAAACCATCCAATTGATTAAGGAGTTCCAACATAGTACGCTGGATTTCGCGCTCACCACCAGAATTTGAATTATAACGTTTGGTACCAATAGCATCTATTTCATCAATGAACACTATAGTTGGTGCTTGTTCTTCAGCCACACGAAATATTTCTCTGACCAATTTGGGACCATCTCCCTGTGATTAATAATTATAAATTAATTTAACAAATATGTATTTATTCCAGCCAAATTATTAAAATTTTAAAATTTTTCAAATTTATCTATAGATCTTACCAAATACTTTTGAATGAGTTCAGACCCAACAACTCTCAAGAAGGTCGCTGAAGTTTGGTTTGCAACAGCTTTAGCTAAAAGTGTTTTACCTGTTCCTGGAGGTCCATACAAAATAACTCCTTTGGGAGGTTTAATTCCCATTTCTTCATAATACTCAGGATGAGTCAGCGGTAGTTCAACAGCTTCTTTAATCTCATGTATTTGATTATCCAAACCACCAATGTCGCTGTAAGTTTCTAGAGGTGCTTTTATAAGTTTCATCACAGATACCATAGGATCAATATCATCAGACAGTACTCCAACTATAGCATGTACCTGCATGTAACAAAAATAAGTATCAACTGCTGAATATATATATATTGTACTAATACCTTATAGTTAAGTAGTACTGAACATCCAGGAAACAACTTATCTTTGTCCACAAATGACAATACAGTGATATAATGTTCACTCCCAACAGATGTGGATACAATTGCATGAGTGTCATCAATCATATCTTCTAAGGTACCAACAGTCATAGGGCTTCCACGTATATCTTCAATTTTAGACAATTCTTCCTGTAATTTGTACAGATATTATACATTAAGAAATTTAAAAATATTATAAAAAATGAAGTAAATATAATATAACATGTTTCTTAAATGATCTGCTACCGTATTACTGTAACTCACTATTACTCATACTACCAAGTATTCTATTTTGTTTTGTTTTAATTTTATTTTCATTCATTTTTATACACTTATTCAATTTACTATATGTTCTCATTTTATAATTAGTCTAATACATGTAACCAAAACGATACACTAAATAATCACATAAAAAAAAAAAAGACTACAAATTTAATATAAATTTATAGGTAAAAGAATTTTGGTTGGTATTGCCCCAATAAATAATCTTGGAGTAGTGTACAAGGAGCTGAAACATAGTTATATGATGTTCAAATATTAATTTTAAATTTACAATATATATAAAGTATAAACTTTAAAAAGATTTAAAAAAAAAAAATTTTAGTCAGGAATATCAAAAAAAAAAAAAAAAACCGAAAAATAATTATATATAGTATACACTATATCCTTATATTGTTTATATCTAAATGATTTTTTTGTAATGAAAATGTTCACCAATGTTTAAATGTCTTAAATTATTAACTTAAACATCAGAGATATTTTTTGAATTAAAAGTTAATTGTTAACTGGTGCATCCAGCTTAATTCAATGATTTAATCTAGTTTGATAGTGATGTTTAGGCTTAAAAATTTCAATATTTCTACCAAAACAATATAAAAAAAAAAGACGAACATACTTCGCATGTGAGCGGGCCACTGTTGTAGGTGAGAATTTATGGAAGATAAGGGTAATTTAATGTATATCTGTAAGCAATGATAAATTATTGCTAAGGAACAAAGATTCTAAGTGGAGTTCAGTTGATTGTGTTGCATTGTCAACAATATATATTTCATAATATGATAAAATAATTACATAGGCATTATATATTTTCTTCAATAATACTTGTTTAATATTGTACCTATTTTCCCATTTTTCCTAAATTTTTCCCTTTTTTCACAGTTTTTCCCATTTATTGGGAAAACTCATGAGAAAATCAAAAAATGACCTCCCTAAAGTACCTCCCCAGTCAGATTTTTTTTAAGGAAAAGTGCAATCATTGTAAATCGGAGGAATATTTCTGGTAGATAATTTGTCCACAGAAAAATAAAAATAAACATCACTATATACCATAAACTTCTTCACTCCATTCTGAATTTAAACCATTATAAATAAATAAACTATTTATATTTCTAATATTAAAATCTATATGCAAATTAGCAACATGATAGCTATAAGGTTTTCTTAGTATAAACCTCAAAAATTAATTTAATATTATAAGTTTATGTATAGTATATATGTCTGCAGCATTAGTCATACTACTAAATATGGACAATTGGCAGATTAATTGGATTAATGTACCTCTTTCAAATACACTCAGAAACATAAAACCATATGTCCCAAAAATTGAAAATCCTTTCTTTCAAGAAGAGAGGGATTAGTTATTACCTGAGTGAGAATAGGGCATACTTATTTAACTCATTCCTACTTAATCAGCAAAGAACTAAAATCTATGTGTGAAACATGCCTAGTCAACCTATCAATCCACAATATTATTATCGATTGTCCTAAATTCTCGGAATCTCGCAGAATCCTCAAAATAAATATTAAGTAAGTTTATATTATTCTTAGAAAAAAATTGTATTATTTCTTAAAATGAATTTGACTTAATGATAGAGTAGGTACAATCCATGAAATTATCAGATAACTTTTATTGCATACCAATATACATTACCAAGACCTTTGTTGACTGTAAACATGTTACCAAGTTTCTATGATCTAAAACCTTTGATTCTGTAAATCAACAAATATCTTTTTAATATACTGTCCAACTTTAGTCCAGTTTGAAGTAGTTTACAAGTTACTTAACTAATTGAAACCAATTTGTCAAAATTAGTGGTACCACTAGTAATAAACTTTGGAGTATCACAGATCAGTATTTCGGGTCCACATTTATGTATTTTGTATATCAATAGTAAACCTAATCTTAATCTTTGGACGAATTGTAACTTTTCAGGATGACACCTGCCTATGTTTTTAGCATACTTAATGAAGCATAAATTGGAGCAAAAAACAATAATTGAATTTTGAACCAACAAAAAATTATTGATTAATTTCAATATATTTATGTTCACAAATTTCAGGATAAATAGGCTAATTTTTTTTTTTTATTGTTTGATGAATATATTTAGTTTAATATAATATTTTTTATTTTGTGACAATAAATTATTTGTATATATAGAGTAATTCAAAATGTATATTAATATTGAAATATTCAAAAAAGAAAAAACATATTATACAAAAATATTTTGATTTATAAGCATCTAAAATAATTTGTACATTTTTTTCAGAACGAGGGGGGGGGGGGGGGGGATTAGGAGGGGGTTTTAGTGTTAATTTTTAAAATTTAAATGAGAACGTATATTTGAAATTCTATACATTCCATTTCAATAAATCTGGTGTTAAAATTTTTGATTTTTGTCAACCCAAAGTAGTAGAGTATTTATGTGGCAGTTTATTAGATAACAAGAATCAAAAATTTCAACACCAAATTCTGTTTAAACTAATTCTAATAAATTTATTTATTTGACTTTGAATATAGGTTCTCATTTGAATTTTAAAAGGTTCATTTTTTTTTCTATTTTGAATATTTGCATGATAAAATGGCTATAACAAAAATTTTGAATCAATCTGTATCCACTTGTATACAATCACCTGTATATAATATATTACACAATATATATATATATATAAATAAAAACTAACTATGAAATTAATAATAAGTCAGCGGATGATTAATTAAATTTATGCTCAAGATATGATAAAAAGTGGAACTGGTGTTGGTCACTCAATAATTTACTTTACAGTATAATTAATCATTGTTATAACTTTAAATTTTAATATTTGTAGGTCAAATTGAACATTGAACTAAATTAATAAAATTCTACCTACTAGACATTTTTTTAATAGAAAACAAACTATTATAGTATTGTTATAATTGTACAAACATTATTTTACTAATGGATATGTTAACCCTTCAATGAATGTTTTTTTTTATAGTCTAAAGTACCTATTGTAGATAGTTCTACTTGGGGAATACCAAAAAATACTAAAATATTAAATTAGACTTAACTTAAATAAAATAACTATTATAAATAATTTTTACTTTATGTTTTTCTTCTTGAGGCTTTAGTCTTTCTTGGTTTAGTATGAACTCTTCTTCCATCATCAGATAATCCTTGATACGCTCCAATTTCAGACATTTTAATCGACATTTTGTTTGTATAGTAACTAAAATATGGTAAGTTAATTGTGTTAATATAAAAAAAAAAAATAGATACTAACTTGTCGGTAGTTTTTGAGCTGCATCGGAACCCTTTGTACATTTTCTTTTCTTACCCACAGTGGTCGGGATTGGTGGTTCATATTTCTTCTTTGGGGGCTTGTCAGTTTCCTTTTTATCATGACAACAAGAATGAGTTTGACCCTAAAAGAAACAATTTTTATACACATAATACACATAAATAGTTAATGTAACAATTTGTATGGATAGAATAGATGCAGATACTGAATTATTTCGTTGCCTAAATAATCTAAAAAATGTTGTATTATTAATGACGAGCTATAATGTAATAATATATTTAAATTTTTTAATTTAATTTACCATTTTTATTGAAGACGATACACAATGAGCTGTCTATAAAGTACGGACTTATATCATAAGGATTGAACAGAAGACTAACCAATCCCAAGTCCCGACAATACAAAATGAGGTCGAGTTATTGATTATTATTTCAGCATTGTTGCCAAATCTATCTAAATGAATAAGGACTAAAGGACGAATAACATTAGAAACATTTGTTTCCAAAGACAACGTATATTTATAAACCTGATGGATATTACTATTCTGTAGTTAGTGTATGTATTTGTTTTACTATGTAGAATGTAAGTACTTATAAATTTATTAAAAACAATAATATATTATAGGTAAAGTGCCCCACAAAAATATACCTATCGTAATATCTTTGGAAATAATAAAGATAATCAAAATTCTATTTTTTTTTTTTTAATATTACTCATAAGGATGAGGACTATAAATATTTATATTTCAATTACATTTTTTATTTTTGGTAAAATTTCCTACACTTGATACTTCGGAGTAAGATTTATTTTCATCAGAGAATAATTTTCATATATAGTATAAAAAAAAATTATAAAAAAAATCTGTCCTAGAATAATGTCAATGACACCCATCGCCTGCACCAGTTACTGTTGTAGGTTTAATATTGTATTGATTTTCCTGTTTTTCCTGCATTTTTCTCGTGTTTTTTCCCGGATTATCACAATTGCTAAGAAAACTCTTAGAAAAATTAAAAATTGGCCTCCTTAAAGTACATTCCTAGTCAGATTTACTTTCAGAAAAAGTGCTATCATTGTAAATCGAAGCAAAATTGCTTGTAAAAAATTTTGCACAACAAATCGTGGGGTATTTTTCGATTAAAATTGTCCGAGTGAGCAATAGCTAGGTCTCTAGTTACAGTTAAAATGCATTGGTTTTTCCCTATTTAGGTAAAAGGGATTAAAAAGTGCAAAAAATGTCTTTCATACCAAGAGTTTGAACCCCCGAACCTAATATGACAATATGTATTCTTGATCATTCGACCACAAAAAATATATGGTAAAGAAGATAATATAGAATTATTTAACATTTAACATGTAATATCTGTGTAATATCTGAAATTGAAAAGCTATAATTTTGAAATTTATCAGTCCGCTCAATTCTGATTTTATCATCCTTCTTAAATCGGCAACACACACATATGTTCACAAAAAAAAAAAATTGAAAAATTGAATTTGTTTCTTATAATCTACAATTTTCGTAAAAAAGTAGTATCAAGATTCCTTTATAAAAACAAATACTACAATAAACTCATTTTTTTTTTATCACAAAGTAAGATTTAATGAACCTTCTGTTAAATTTTCAAACATTTCCATTAAGTTTAATAATTTTACTACAGAATACCTACTGTATAAAAATTACGTATAAAACTCACAAAATTAAAATATATATGTTTCTAAATGATTTAAAAAAACAAACTTCAGCTTATATTATACTATACTTGTATTATTTATTAGGAAAGAAAAATACTATCAAACTATATATTGTTATTACATGGTTTATTTACTTTCTTGCGTGTCTGCATCATATATATATATATATATTGTATACTATGTTTATACTTTAAATAAAATGACTAGATTGATTATTTATAAAATAATACAATCTAATATATTATTATTTATGATACATATTATATTGACATTATATTTTTATATAAGTATTTTGACATTTGTTTAGATAAAATCCAGGCACTTCTAAGACAGAATAATTTTGAAAAAGTTTATGTTTTTTCTGATATAAATAATATTGTTTCAACACAACCTAAAGTGTCAACATCCTCTAATGTTGAAAATTTGGCATCTCAATTAAATAAAGATGACGTATACTTGGATCCTTTATCATCTACTGAACTGGATTCACCTAATTTTTGTCAAGTTAGTATTCAATTAATTTATAACCTTTTCGTTTTATTTTATTAAAAAATTATAATTTATAGGTTCATCAAAATTTGTTCCAAGACAGATTAATTATGAAGAAATTAATTTTTCGATTAACACAAGTAATACAATTACGGTTTAAACTTTTTCCAGTTTCAATTTTGGTTTTAGAAAATTAGTTTTTTTTTTCGAATTTCGATTTTGGGTTTATTTTTTCTGGTTCAGATTTTAGTTTTAAATATCAACATTTATTTTCTTCAGTTTCTTGATATAAAATATTAATATTTTTTTGTTAACTATAATTTTGTTTGATTTCTAAGAGAGGACTGTAATATATAGCATTAACATAAAGTAACCAACCTGTTGCTGTAGCCTCCATATTAATTTAAAGTCAATACACATTAAGTTCACAAATTTACAAAAAAAACTTTTAAAGTCAACTATATTGTTTTGTATATTTTAATATAGAATGGACTGCTGTAACTAGATCAATTTTAAACAAAACCTCATGTTTGAAACCAGATTCAAATACAGAATGAAATCCTCTCTAGTGATTAACCTATACATATAATAATACAATAAGATAGTTTGATTTAATAAATGTTATTTTGCCAGCTTTCAATGTCATTTGCTCAACTTTGCGTCACCATTAATATTTATGCAAAATAGGGTTTTTTAAACTTAAACAAATTTCTTGTATTTTGGATGTTTGCTGAATCATTTAGACTAATGCGATTTATAGTTTAAATACTTATAACTATAAAATATTATAATTAATTTGATCATTAAGAAGTAGTTTATGTAAAAGATAAAAATGTAACCAAATGAAAACAGTCACTTATGATAAATGATCTGATATACATAAAACGCTGAAATTAAATTGACATGCAATGATGGGCGGAACAGCTATTCGTAGTGTATAATATTATACAAACATGTTTTGAATTTTTTTAATAAATATATTTATATTAAATACATGTATATTATTGAAAAATTGTATATGAAACACGCGTGCACGCGTTGTATAAATTCAAACAAAAAGTTATTTACAAATAAGGTTAGTTACACACGTCGCGAAGGGTTAAATTAATGTCACGATTTGCGCCGGTGAAGTTCTCCTCCACAATTGTAATTTTGACTGAAATGTCTTTAGACTCAATGATCGCATCGTACGTGTACCGTAATCTGTCGGCCGGATTGATATTCTGCATGGATAGCCGCGGTTGCCTCATACTACAGTTGTCGATTCGCTGAGGCGTTACAATGAACAGGAAATAACCGTTAAACATTTTTTGAACTATTTCAGCTTGTTCCCTGCGCAAATTTTCAATATCGTGTATACGAGTACTTCATCGAAGAATTTTCAGTAGAGTATAAAATAACATACGTTTTAGATTCTGAGCGGAGCGAGGAATGTATTGGTTTTACAATGATATTTATTTTAGATTCTGAGTGGAGCAATGAAGCATATGGTTTTACAAAAGTGTTTTCTTTTTTTTATCTTTCATAACTTTATTGATAACTTGTCTACCAGAAATCTTGCTACAATTTATAATGATAGCACTTTTTCTGTCCGACTGATAACGTACTCGAGGGAGATCATTTTTTGAGTTTCCCAGGAATTTTCTCAAAAAATGTGAAAAAACGTAGGAAAAACGGGAAAATTAAATCATTATTAAACAAATTTCCCCAAAGAACATATATTAAATGTCAATTCAATTATTTTAGCATAATATGATATATATTGTTGACAAAGCATCACTAACAACTGAACTCCGCTCAGAATTGTTTTTTCGTTAGCAATAGTTTATCGTTGCTCATAGATATACATTAAATTCCGTTCTGTATCCTACCTTACTAACTTGCTACCTACAACAGTAGCTGGTGCAGGCGATGGGTACCATTGCCATTTTCCTAGGACAACTTTTTTTTATAATTTTTTTTTTTATACCGTGTATGAAAATTCTTCTCCGAAGAAAAGAAATCTTACTCCGAAGTATAAAGTGTAGGGTATTTTCTGAAAGTAAATTTTTCTGGGGTGGTATTTTAGGAAGTTATTTTTTAATTTTCTCAGGAATTTTCCCAATAAAAGGGAAAACCGAGAAAAAACATAAAAAAAACTACAAAATTTACAAAAATAATGATTTCATAATTTTTTAAATTTTGTTATTATTCAGTTTAAAATGTTTCTAGGTACTTGGCATAAGGATGACAACATTATATTTGTGTTTTATATACGTAGAAAAATTTTGAAAATATTTAAGCCATTTTTGTGCTTTTATAGATGTTTTAATTTTTATATTTTTTTCATATAATATTTATTCAGTAGGCAAGTACCTACTTAATAGACAAAATTATTTGAACGAACAGAAATTTTTGAAAATTTAAAAAGAGATTTATTATAAGTTTTACTTTGTGGTCATCAAGAAAAATTTTATTTTAATGCATAATTTTTCTTTTTATAAGAACTTTTATACAAGTTTTGAAGAAAATCTTAAATGTTATGGTCTTTTAAAACATTTACAATTGAACTCTGGGTAGAATCGTCTTTTATCAATAGTTAATTGTTGTGTATAAATAAACATAAAATTGCCCTCTTTATCCTATCTTCACCACTTTTCATCTACAACAGTGGCTCACCCATCGTGCGAAGTGTGTCCAATCTTTTTAATTATTGCAATATGTCGTTAAATGTATGCATTACATACGTTTTTTTTTAAATTTTAAACGAGTTTTATTTTATCTGCAACTTATTAATTTTTTTTGTAAATATTATATTATAATAATAATTAAATTTAAATACATTTTTGTCATAATTATTTAGGAGCAATAACAATTGAAAAAAAAAACTAATATTGGGAATGGGTGTGGTACTGTGGTCACTGTTGTAGGTGGACAACTGGGAAGATAATTAAATTTGTACCTATAACAAACAATAAACTATTATCGACGCAAATATCTAGTAGGTATGTTATTAATAATAATATGTATTTATTTATTCAATCCCAAAATCCCTATTATCTCCCTTTCATGTAAAAATTCAGTTACAATTTATTTATCGTCTCGCCGATTTTTCTTCTTGCATGCATAAAGTATATAAATTGATTTCTTTTGACAATCATAAATCGTTATCTGATTAATATTAAGATAAGATTAAGAAATAGCACTTAGAATATATACATCTACGGCAGTGACTAATTGTTCAGCTAAACGCTATTATTCTTGTTTGAAGGGAATAACAATTATCTCTGATCTACGATGTCACACGATCGATTAAATGTGCCATATTAAGTATTGAACATGAATTAACTAATCAGTTATCATATGAGGACATCGTTGAAGACTTTGTGAAAAAAAAATCAAGACGTAAGACTGTAATCTGAAGAGTGAAGAATATGAATAATATATATTTTTAAGTTTTTTTTTTTTTTTTTAATATTCTTAAGTAGTTTTTATTTATTAAATGTATAAATAAAGTATTGATTTTATGTTTTTAATTTATGAACGATCATTTTTTTTTAATACGAACGCCTCATGGGTCTTTTACGTATCACTTTTAAAAGTAAAATATCAATTTGTAAATTAGGTGGTAAATTTTGTTTAGCCTATGGGCGGCAAAAACCTTAATCCGGGTCTGTGTTAGAAGAATCTAAAATAATTTTATCAATATTTATAGTGCGATTATGTTGACCGTCGACTTAATTTCGATTTGAGTAAAATGTTCTGTACTCACGTTGACGAGGCATTGAACACGATCTCGTAACACTGCTGCGGGCTGTTGGGCTCGAGGGCATCGAACGGGCCGTGCGCTGCCTCGTAGTGTTCGGCCGCGGTTTCAACGCGGGCCACATGACCGCAACCTTCCAACGGGCACGTGAATAAATTGTACGCGCACCCGGACCGGTAGTGTTCGCGCAGTTCCTTGACTGAGAACCGTCGGTTTTCGTGGCCGCAGTCGTTAACGTCGAAGTCGCTGCGGACAACGATTCCGTCACCGTGGTGGTGGTCGCCCGGCTCCGGCCTGTACTTGCACCGGAACGTCAGCGATGACACCAGCCAGTCGAACGTTATGTTTGAGTTGCGATTGAAACGGCTGCCGCAGCCGCACCGCAGCATATATTTGACGCACGGCGGACAACCAACGTGAGCGCTCCAGCATAACCGGTACGGCGGCAACGACTGAGCGTGGCACGTGTAACACGAAACCAACCGTTCGATTTCCGGGCACAAGTGTTCCATTACGACGATAATGACGCCAATGAAACAATGTTAACCGTGTGTCCGTACAGCGTACTTCAATACATTTTTTTCTCGAATTATCAACTATCAAAAATAATAATATAACAATTGTAATGGTAGTTTATGTTAAATGCCAATTCAGTTATAACACGCACACACACACACACATGCATGCACACACACACACACACGGTGGGTTACCGAAGTTACCGAAATAACGTAGCCAACGTTTTTCGTGGCACGTTCGTCTACCACCCGTCGCTGTGTCGCGTATACCGCGCAGTCAAATTTTACTGAATAATAATTGTAACAATTGTAGTTTTTAATTATTAACGTATCGCACCGAAATTGTTGTCACTCGGGAATCGGGTAGTTAAACTATAGGTATTATCTACAAGAAGGCTCCACTTTCCAAAGACACAATAGCTTTTATTGCCGAATGTTTTAAAATGCATAGAACAATGAATTATTATACATACCTTGTCATAAATGTATGCTCTATGTTTAAAACATATGCATAGCTATTATTATTATTCTGAGATGCACACATAGGTGCATACATACAAACATACAATAATAATTTCCCCGAAGTAACCTTATCCATAAAATAACAAGCAAACGTAGCGTTTTATTTATTCTTTTTGATATCAAATATAGAAAATAATATATACATATATATACATAAAAAAAAAAGCATCGTTATTTTTCTAGATTTCGAGTATAGAAGAATGTATTGGTTTTACAAAGATTAACAAAAATAGTTGGTATAATCTCCTAAACAGATCTTTGTACATTTTTAAGTTTAGTAATGGTTATTGCATATTAGTTTTCAAGGGGGGGGGGGAATGTTTGGCGGAAAAAATTTCTGGAAGTAAAAATGTTCTATGAAAAAATACCCGGAGATGAAAATGTTCAGCTTGTAAACAAGGGTGGGGTGATTTAAATTTGTCTAGAAAATAAGATTTGTGGGGTCTAAAAGAAATTTAATGTATATTAATCAATATTATAAGAAACAAATTTTGATATTTTAGCTTTATTATACCTATTAATACTACCTATTATTATTTACTAAAATTGTATTTAATTTGTTCTTTATATTTATATTGAGAAGGTATTTATTATATTTTTTACCTCTGGACATTTTTTCTCAGGAAAATTGTTTTCAGAAATTTGTCCTGGATATTTTAGTAGATCCCTTTGAGTATTACTACACTTCTTGCATTCAACGAGCCAGTATTTTTAGCTTGTATTCATTGTAAGTATTTTTTTTTTTTTTTATACATAATATATTAAAACCCTAATTTCAAAATAATAACAAAAATAATTGTTATTAAACATATTAATATAAGGCACCGTATCGGAAATTCTGGAACATTTCGTTAAGATATAAGTACGTTATTTCCGTATACGGAATTTATTTTATATTTGCTGATTTTTGGCTAACAGTGGAAATAAGTGGTTTCATTGTGCCAAAATTGGTTCTGAATCATCCAACAATTAAAAATCATTACAGCAATAATCAATTTGAAATTGAAAAATTCTTAGTAAATACTTTTAGTTTACCATTATTGGATGCTGATGATTGAAAACGTTTGTGTATTTGAGTTATCAAAAAATAAACCATCTGACGATAAGATTGAATAGTATTGCGACTATTCATCTGAAAATTAAATGCACGTGAATCCTTTTATGCTAAATTTAACAGTAATTAATACTATTAATAAAGGGGGCGATTGTAAATTCAACCGATTTATAGGTAATCGATTTTAAGGTTGAATTTATAACATGTAAATTCCACGAATATCACACATACATATTTCAAATAATTAAAACAATATATTTTCCGTATTGTTGGTGTAACTACATTTTGATTTAAATTTTATCTTTTCGATATTGGTACTACTGTAGGTCATTGTAGCTACAATGACTGTCATTTTTTTAACATCTGTGTACTGCCCTTCTGTAGTGTATCGTATTTTTACGTTCGGCAAATTAGGTTATCCAGATAAAATATTTTTTCCTATTACATATATAATTGTTTATCGTAAATAACTCAGTCATCGTTCCGCAATAGAATCCCTGTAGCACGTTAATCTTTTATTAACACCGGTTTTCCGTGTTATATACGCAATGTCTGATTACAGAGGATCGTCGTTCGATTTGCCGAGTAACATTGAAACAAAGGTTGGTGTCCACCATTTTTTTTTTAGAGAATCTAGATTAGTTAAACATAAATGAACACGATTTCCATATAATAATATATATTATAAATTCCTATCTAGCATATTGGTTGTTTTTTTTTCACAGAAGCTGGTAAAAGTGGTCGAAGATTTAAAACAACTCGGAAATGAAGAATTTTCAAAAGAAAATTATTTTATGGCCATCACATATTATACACAAGCCATATCAATGTGCCCAGAAGCAGAGCAAGCAGTTTTATCCGTTTTGTTTCAAAATCGAGCTGCTGCTTATAGTAAATTGGTAGGTAAATAAAAGTAATTACTTTAGTCAGTTTTATCATAGCAAAACTGGATTTTTTTTCAAATATTAAGTGTAACAATGGTACTTATTGCTTATATTATATTTACAGAATAATAAAGAAAATTGCTTGGCTGATTGTAACAGTGCTCTGGCATTAGTACCAACATACAAAAAAGCGTTATCCCGAAGAGCCAAAGTACTTTCAGAATTAGGCAACTTTAAACTTGCTTTAGAAGATATTAAAGCTGTGCAAATTTTGGATAATTTTAAAAATGGAAGTGACGAAAATTTTGCAGATAGTGTGAATAAAAGTTTAGGTGATTGCAAGAATAATTGTTAATTTCTTCAAAATTTAAAATTTTATTAATACTATAATTTAAAATTATTTTTCAGCCAAGCAGAATTTGGAAGAATACACAAAACACAATGCTTTCAATTTACCATCAAAAATATTTATTGATAATTATATGAAAACATTCTCTGACGATCCATTTTCTGATGAATTTGCACTGACATTATTAAAATCAGACATAAAGTAAGTAGTATTTAATATAAATCATAATATGCTTTAATTATCATTAAAAAATAAATTAATAGTTCTTGTTACATATGATAAATATATAATACAATGTATGTATTAATTAATTTAGTACAGGTTTGGAGTATGCATTAAAATGTATTCAGGACCAAAAGTTCGAAGAAATCGAAATAGCATGTCAAGAAGAATTAAAGAAAACTGATAATAGTTTGATTCGCAGAAGTTTGGCATTAAACTTATTAGCTACTTTTTGTATACTGCGCGGAAATTATGTTGCTGGCATTGAACATCTTACTACTGTCATCGAAAATCCAAATGTTCCAAACAAGGTATAATAATGAAGTTCATATATTTATTGGTAATTAAAATATATATTATATATATAATATAATATAATATATATTATATAAATATATATATAATATATATTATATAAATATATATATATATATAATATATATTATTATCTATACAAATTATGACGTTGTGATTACAACACAAAAAACATAACAACTTTTATTGATAACGTGTAAAATTGATAAAATACTTAATTTAACCCATTCAGAAATTTGATACCTTATTTTAATATTAGAATCCATGGCATACTAATTAACAAATATACTTCCATAAATCATTATATGCTATTACTTGGTTTTATTATTCTCTTCAGTTGATACAATATAGAAATGTTCAGACTGAGCAAATTGTCTGAGAAAACAAAAATAAGAGTGGTACTTTAAAAAAATAAATTAAAATCAGCAGTTATGTAGATATGATTTTTGTGAATAAGGGAATAGGTACAAAAAAAACGTTCACTGTTTTTTTAGATTTTCTTTTTCTTTTTTTAGTTTTGTTTTCTTAAATAGTGAGTAGAACATATTTATGTATATATATATATATATATATATATATATATATTTTTTTTTTGATGTAGACATTTAAGGGGAGAAAACTACTTAAATAATTAAATCTATCTAATTCATAGGTAGTTTTTAGCATATTTTAATTTACAATTAATATTAAAGTTTGTCTATACATGGTTAAATATTGTCAACTTTATTTTATTTTTATTATTTTAACAATGTAATTGGTATAGTTAAATTTTTGATAGCTGATCATAAATTCTTTAATTAAACGAGCATCTGGTTATCACCAAAAAGGAGAAGTTGTCAAATGTTTTGAGGATTTCAAACACGCTGAAACTATTGGTCCCAATAGTTCTGCAGTATATCACCACAGAGCTCAAGTAATATATATATATAGCATAAGAAAACATTTTTAGAAAATCCTACTATAGTAACAAAAGTCATTGATTTTTTTTTAGATTTGCTTAAACGAATTGGTCACTGATAAAGCAGTTGAAGATTTCAAAAAAGCTGTAGAATTAAATCCTAAATTTGTTTTGTCTATTGTTCATTATTATTTTGCTCAATACCGTCATGCCAGCAAAGTATCAAATGAAGTGGATGTTAAAAAATTCTTGAACAAATTGAAAGAATTTGTGATGAATTACCCAGATATTGCTGATAGTTTTAGACTTTACACGCGGGTAGAAAATTATATTATGAAATGGTGTAGTTTTTAAAATTAAAAATATGTACATTTATGTTTTAAAGGCTCTGATGGAAACTAAAGCTTATGAAGAAGCAGATGTATTTTTCAAAAAAGGCATTGAAATTCATCCAGACAACGCTACTTTTCCAGTACAAAAAGGTAATCTTGTTTTTTTTTAGTGTAAAACTCTCAGGTTTAAGGTAGGTAGCGTAGCACTACCTTACCTATACAACATGGGAATAATAGGGAATTTTAAATTTGCTATGGAAACTCGGGGAAATATGAAAAACAAAAGCTGATACAAAATCTGGTTAAAAAAGATTTGGAGCTAAGTATGGTTATAATAAAATAATAAAATAAAATAATAATATGTTTTAATAAAATAATATTAAATCGTATTATTTACAATTTTTTCCAAAATTTGATGTTAAAACTGTTATAAAGAAAATACTACACAACAAACATTTTTTTTTTTTTTACCATTAAGTAGGTATAAAATACAAAACATTTGCCAAAATTCTACTAAAACGCCTCACCACCCCATATGTGGAATGTGTCTGAGATTATCAATGTGGCTAAAGGGAAAATGAAAAATAAAGTAATTGTCAATTATAGGACAGTTCGTGTGAGAAAACATGAATATTAGCAGAATATGTGGCACCTGTTTATTGATTTTAGAATAGTGTATGAAAGCATTCACAGGAACAGCTTGTACAGAATAATGCTTGAGTTTGGTTTCCCTTAAAAGCTAATACAACTAACTCAACTGTACATAGAAGACACATATGACCAAATAAAGGCGAACAACACAGTTTCATTACCCTTCACAGTTGAATCAGGTTTGAAGCAATAAAATGCGCTTCAAAAACCTATTTAATATAGCATTAGAAAAAGTAGTGAGGGTACTGCAGTGCAATGAGGATATAGTTATGATGATCAACAATAGAATATTAAGGCTACTCGGCTTTTTAGATGACCTGTACATTATAGAAGGCATTCGAAGAAATAGTCAATGCAGCGAGAATTCTGGAAACAGAGGCGAGTAAGATTGGGCTACAGATAAATTCTGATAAAACAAAAATAGTGGAGCTTATAAATAGTAGGGTGGATTCGTGGGATAGTGGAAGATTGGCTTACAAAAAGGTAGATGATTTCAAGTGTTTAGGTACAACATTAAACACAAGGAATGATTTGTTAATAGAAATTGACAAAAGCTGAAGAACGCTAAAAAAAACTTTCTACGCTCTTGCAAAATTCTTAACAACAAAATGTTGTCAAGTAGAACAAAATCTAGGCTATATGTAACATTGTAGATATATTAAGGATATATTATTATCGATTTAAGGTGTGAAATAGTTATATGTTTACATTCAACCAATATGTCTGAAATATCTATTTTTTTAAAGTTTGCTTTCCTTAACATATTTTGTTTAGCAGTAAGTATGGCTCTTTCTGCTGCCCTATTTGACTGACACATTAAAAGTTTTATGCATCCCAAAAACTTTTAGATTCACTAGAACTAAATGGTTGATTGTCAGAATAAATAATTTTTGGATAACTATTATACTGAAAATGTTTCAAAAGTAGAAAATAATTTCTCTAATCATCTTATTAAATCTAACTAGTTCTAACAACTTAGAGTAATGGTAAAATAGACCCACTCTCCATAGGTTAATTTATCTTTACTTATAAATTCAAAGGATAGTTTATACACAAGATGTGGAATTAACAGCTCTTTTTATTGGTGTTTATAAACTGATCACATACATTACATTTTAATACAATTTTCTGTAGTTCATTATTTAGCCAAGACCAATAAACAATTATATACTTCAATATCATAATGAAGTGTGGGGATATCAACTGAGACACATAAGATACAAATTGTCTAAGAAAGTTAAACATTCCAATACTTTTTTGCAACTCTAGTTTATTTTTAGGCCCTTTAAATTTATTTATAGCCTCAATTTTATCAGAGATACTTTCATTTTATTTTTATTAATATTATTCCCACATAAATTATTTCATTCTGTTTAAAAACAAACTTTTTAAGATTAAATTTTGTACCCAAAGACCTATCTCTTTCAAATACTAACTTCACTGCTACATCATGGGATTCCTCATTTTAACATTTTTTTATTTTGTTTTTGGAACTCCTCAGGGGTACTCGACAGTCCAAATATCCAGAAATCTTGTAAATCTCAAGTACTCAAAACGTGTACTAAAATTACAAATATTACTTAAATCTTTAATTTGCTAAAATCCATTTTCAAGATCTAATAATGAATATTATTCTTTATTACAAAGACTTGCTCTAATCTCATCCATGGTAGTTATTAAATTATACTCTCTGATAATATATTTATTCTATTCTAATGGATGGCAGACATATAAAACATTTCTTGTTAGGTTTCTTAACTATTACAATATTACTGCATTATATACCAGGTCAATCTACTGGTACTATCACATTATATCTAATCATTTCTTCCAATGTTTTTTAACTCAGTTTTGATAGATTCTGGAACTCATTTAGGCAGATTAATCCAGTCCTCACTATTTTCTTTAGTTTTAATTTTTATGTTTCTGGGAAACTTTCTAAATCCTTAAAAAGATCTTTATGTTTATCAATTATTTGTTTTGCATCATCATCACTTTCAGTACTATTTATTTCTATTTTACAGATCAAATTAAATTGTTTGCATGTATCTATCCAATAATAAAAACACATTTATCTTGTAATTCACCATTTACAATAATGAACTGAGGATAATGTGTCTGTCCAAAGTAATACAATTCAGTTTTACAGTCCTAACTAGTTTTAGAACATATCCTCTATATTCTTGTGCCTTGTAATTGATTTTTTTAATAATTTCATTATTTTTTACTCTAGGAAAAAGATTTTTTTAAGAGACAAAAGTCTATAATCGAGCCTATGCCTAACTTAAATGCAAAAATAAAATTATTAATTTTTATATCTTTAAGCTACATTTTATAATTATTTTTATCATTGAACTGTTGTTCCTGTTCACTTACAATAATACTACAAAATATATATCAAATGAGTTATGCTTAAAATCACTAATGACAACATTATATGCATTATTATTATTTATATTTAAATTCATTATTGGCTATTAGTTCTGTACCAAAGTTTGAAATGATTTAGTTTTCCACAATTGATACATTTCTTTCCAAATACAGAATAGCTCCTTGGACCATGTTTATATCCACACTTTTTACACTCATAAGGTTCGGTGACTTGTGAACAGTCTTGCCCATCTGACTACTTATCCTTTTATTCTGTCTTCTTTGTATTCTGTTTCATTCAGTTACTTTATTCATTTTCATCCAGTGGCGATGGAGCAGGAACCACATTTTGTCAATTCGACTGCGCCATGTTGTACTAAGTTCTGAATGACAATTATCTTATTATTAATATTTAAAAAAAATAACAATACTACATATAATAATTTATTATAAACAGATATTTTATTTAAGAATTACTTGAGACTTATATTTTAATTAACACCAACACTGTCTGTTGTACACTCCAACATTAATTATGATTGTGTGTGTCAAATATATATGACTAACTTTTAGGTTACATCTCAAAGTGATGTTACACTTTAAAAATTATTAAATACTTCAATTAGTAAGTTTTTACCTAATAATAATTATGAAAGTAGTCTGACTAATTATTATATTGTTAACTTTTATGTGCTTATGTTATACAATTGTTTTGCTAATAATGTTTAAAATTAATATAACATTTAATGCGAAAATAAGTATAAACAACAAGCTTACTTGTTAGCTTACTAGAAATTAATTGTATTTTTTTCAGCATTGAACTTATTATCGTGGAAAATTAATATATCTGAAGCATTAATTCTCATTGAACAAGCATTAAACATTGATCCTAAATGTGATTTTGTGTATGAAATACTTGGAACATTTAACATAGAAATGTAAGATATTAAAAAGAAATTTATGTAATATTTTTAAATGATTATTTCAATACCATTCTGTTAAGATGTTTTTGGGTTTTGAATTGAAAATATTTTAATAATTTTATTACAATTAAAAAAATCATTGTTACTAAATTATTTGATTTATTTTTACTAACCAGATTTTGATGACAATTTGAAATTACCATCATAACTCAATTTATTGAGAATTGTTTTTTTCAATTTACATTCAATTTAGAGAAATTTGAGAGATTGTTACACCAAATTGTTTAGTAAACCAGTATTATAAAATCTGAATCTGTATCATATATTGATATGAACAAATCAGCATCAGAACTAGCATGGTACTCCGGTTTGGTTTACCAATTTCCAGAGACATATTACCTTAATAAACTGTGCCTTGTAGTAGATTCACTTAGACAACATTTGATAATCAAAAAAAAGGTATTGTGGAAAAAAATGATTCAATATTAGATTATTCTATGATTTTTGCAGACATAAAATCCATAAAATAAATATACATACATATTGTGAATTAGTTTTTTTAAATACAAAATGTATACATGGAAAAAAAATGACAACTTATTAATTTCTTCCACAATGCCTTTTTTTTGCTTATCAAAGCTTATCCATTCAATTAATATGTATAAATAATTATGCATTAGATGTTTTTCATTAGCATCATTAAATTATTTTTATATTTTATTTGTACTTGTGTGTTTCAGTGGAAAATTAAAGGAAGCTGTTGATTTTTTGGAAAAAGCTATACCTCTAGCTAAATCAGAAAAAGAATTGTTACGCATATTTTCATTACGGAATTCAGCACAGGCCCAATTAGCAGCATCTGAACGTTTTACAATAACAATTCCCAAAGTTGATTGAATTTTGGAAATTCAATCAAAAAAATTTAAAATATTTAGCTCTATTATGGACTAGATATTATTAGAAAAAATAACATTATTAGTTAATTTTAGTTATTATTAGTTCCTTTTTTAACTTACCAGTTTTTAGTTTATTAAAAATTATTGTAATTTTTTACACGGATAGTAACATATTGTTTGATAATTATTCTATTTACTATAAATATTGAGTTCTATTCTATTCTATTATATCTTTATTTAATGAATGTGACTTCTAATTAGTGGCATAGGTGCATTAAAATATTATACAACTGCTTTGAATATTGTCAAAAATATTATTTATTTATTTATTAATGCCAAATAAACATTTTTTTTGTAGACAGCCATAATATCTACTATAATTTATTAAATTTATAGTGTAACAGCTTAAGTACAATTAAAATAAAATATAAATCTTTTAAACTAGAAGGAGTTTTAATAATATTTGAAGTTTTATAATAAAACAGAATATTTTAGCGAATATTGATAGTATTTTTAGTAAATAAAAAAAAAGAGTTTCTTATTGCTCACAAAAATGTTGATTGTTGAATACCTAAAAAATAAAAAAATATAAGTCATTTTTTTTACAACTCCTTTGCACGTGACAACTCCTTTACACATGGTTAATACTAGAGATGGAAGTTATTTGAATAATTATTTATTCAAATAATCTTTATTATCATTACTAAATATATTATACTATTATAATACAAACAAATACATTTTTTGAGTAAATTATTCAATAGTCAGTATGAATAATATATATAGTCTATATGTTGTATTCTAATAGTGTATAGATTATGAATTTAATATAGTATTAAGATTAAAAAAAAAAAATATGTTAACATAATATAGGTAATTAAAATTCAAAATTAATCATTAATATTTTAACTCTTTACTGGTCATCCATGAAATTTTGTATAATTCACATTATGGCAATATAGTAACTTACGAATTTCCAATTTGAATTGTGATAGATCTAAAAGAAAAATATAATATTCCAGCTATATTTTCATTATCATTATTTTTTAATTCATAACTTGAGGACATTTAATAGCAGATAATAGTAGATAATTAAACGTGAATATTTAAAATTTAGAGAAAGTATTTAGAATATTATGTCCCTGTAAGGACAATGGGAGCAAAAGGGTTAAATACTGCACTTTTGTTACAAGTTTCTCATTATTTTCTGTAAGTAGTATGTTTTTTTTCTCTAGGTAATCATTTCATAGGTTCATTTCTAAAAGATTCTTTCCATCATAATATTAAATTCATTAATTTTATCGCTCATATTTTGAACCCGGCCAGCTAGTGTTTTCATAATAATTTTTTCTATGTTTGGATGTTGATCTTTTTAGTTCATAAATTTCCATTTGATTTTGCAATCATAACAAGTGCATTTGGTTTTTCTATTATTAGACATTTTTACAAACAAATTTTCATTTAAGCCAAGACAATAGCAATGACTTACAATTTTGTATTCCGAATATATTATTTTGTCTTCTTTAATTAACGTCTCAAGGCATTTCCTACAATTCATTTTACTCGGTGTTGACTATGTGTATCAATTCGACAACCCATTACTATAGAATACCGACATAAACTGAAAATAATATACAATATTCATTATAATTGTTTACAATAGGTAATTTATCAAGTTCAAGATATTGGTTCGTGTGTGGTTGCCACTATTTTCCGATCAGGAAGGTGCCATAAATATTTTAAAAAGAGAAATCAAAACATAGTACATCAGAAATCAAAAAGACTACCAAAATGGCATTTATGAAATTGAAGCAGGATGAAAACGGGGCTTCAAAGTCAGGCGCAGGTGCAGGAGCCAGATGCCCAGGTGCTATAACTAATACATGGCCGCCCACCCTGGTGCAAGGTGTTGTTCAGGTGCCAGGGGCTATACTTTAACATGGTCGCCCGAATTGTCCACCTCATCATCGATGTATATTTTTCCCCCCATCCATTTTTTCAAAATATTTTTTTTCCTACATGCACCACGTACTCGACCTGTTTGGACCACGCCCCCTTTATCCAAATATTTTCTCGAGACAATATCTGCTACTAACTCGACTTACCTATATCGTTATCATACACCTACGATTATTACTTTATAAGTATTACGATAGTTTACGTGTTCGCGCGCTCGCGTTGTCCCGCATACCCACTATAACCGCCGAATATATCCTGCGAACATATACCGCAATAGATTATTATTTTTTCCCCAACATTATTATGCCGTGATGTATATTCTGTGGATCGCGTTAGTATTCATTATTACGTAACATACCATTAGCGATCGTTTAGTGCGTATTAATATTAATGTTAACGAGCTCGCGATCGCCTTACCCCGCCGACGCTATCCGTACCCACTGCGCTACATTTCACCTAAGCGACAAGATATTATTATGCATATTGTTACAAAAAAACACGGAATTGTGCTGTTGGGCGACGTCGGTGGCCCGTACGTTCCTGCCAGCCAATGTTTCGCCGCCCGTCAATCGGGCGACCGCCGACCAAGCGCGTATTGTTTTTCTCGGAACGTCGGCGGCTGCCGCCGGTTACAGAGGTCGTTACATAATTGTCTCTTCGCGCGCGTCACCATACCCATCGTATATAACCTAAACCACCCCGCACTGTCCCGTACGCCGTAGTTAATATGGAGTACCTATACGAAAACAAATTATTTTATACGCTGGTATTACGTAATCGTCGTCGTCGTCGTCTTTTACCGCGGATTTCCGTTAACGACAACACAACTGTTATAACTGTGCATCGACCAACGAGGTCAACGACACGATCGTTAATTACACACACACACACACACACCATAGATAACAATCGATACATACGATAGTTTACAACCGGTCGTGGAAACTCATTGGGGAACACTGTATAACAATCGGCCATTTCGATTGTTAATTACTTTTGACAATCGGTCGCTATCCATGACCACAACGACGGGACGATCGACCGTCAGTACCGGTTTTACTATACACACCGTCGTCCGAGCGTCTCGTTGTTTTCTCTCGCGTCCACCGTTTTTTCAAAGTCTCGTAATTTTTTGTTACGTAGTTGTCACTTGTTATTTCAATTCGTTCGTTTGCATATCGTTTTTTTAAAAATGAACACGTACGAATGTACCTTCGCCGATTTTCCCCGATAGCGATATGGACGACATAGGATAATCTCCGCGCCACGAAAGAAGTAACCCGTTTCGCACGTGCAGACTGACGGCAGGGAGCGTGTGACTAGGCTCCGTTTCCCCTACAGTTCGCGATGCGGCGTGCGTACAGCGTGAAATAAGCGATACGCAGAGTGATTATATTATAATGTTATTTATAATATCGTATATCACGTGCAGAACAAATCATTAAACAGTCAACGGAGTGAAAGCGATCGCGCGGTTCATAGAGGTAGTGGCACAGACGCGTCGACGCGCTGCATCAAGCGTACGTAATGACTAATGATACACGCTGTACATCGTTCCGACCGTTAACGATTGTGATGTGACCGTGCAACGACGGTATGCCAAATGAGTGGGAGATGCGTGAAGTGGCACGCGATTCGGTCAGGACACGGGTTACTTCTCTCGTGCCACGGAATAGCAACGATCCAGAATCGTTGAGCGATGAGTTACGGGAAAACGGAAATGCCGTACCTACAGAATTATTGGAAGAATTCGATGCGCCTACCGAACCGATTGTAACACGGAGGGACAGTAGACGAACCGGCCGCGGCGAAACATTTTGTAGAGCGTATGGTCGACGTCAGCAAGAAAGTGGAGAATTTATTGAAGACGAACAAACCAATTGTATTAACACCAGCGGAGATTGACAGACATGTAGCGAGCGAAAATTGTAATTTGTGGAACGGTTAGGTCGAAGACCATAACCGCCTATCCGGTAGATATTAGCAGGCATTGTGCATTACTTGCAATTTGAAATGTCAAACACCGAAATTTGTCCCCCGCTTCTTCCATAATTTATCGAATTACGATTCGCATTTCATCGTCACGGTGCTGGGGTTTGATGCGCAAACGATTTCCGCCATACCGAACAGCGAGGAGAAATTTATATCGTTTTCGAAGTACGTGAGTAACACCTTCACTGTACGATTTATGGCGTCGAATCTCGCGTTTCTATGCTGCTGATGTTTGAAAGAGGTGAAAAATTGTATATTATTTTATATAACAATTATATACTAATCGAAAAATTTTATTTTTTTTCAGAGATACGTGGCTAATTGATGCAAGCTAGTATGCGTTATGGGAAGGCAAACAATTATACGGTGGAAGACTATGACACGACAAAGAAGATTCATGGATTATAAATCAGGATTGTAAGTAAACATATTATTTTCAAGTATGTCAGTCACATACTTATAATTTTTTGTATTTTTCTGTTCATTTTAGGTAACAATTTGTACAGGTGGGGGATGTTGCAGTACATGCCCCATGGTGGCTTCCATTGGGTAGAACCGACACTAATCGGACTCGAGGATTTAGGTGACACTTCGCACATAAGACGGGTATACGAGGTGGACATTGAATATCCTGAAAATCTGCACGTAGAATATAACGATCTGCCGTTTCTACCAAATGACGAAATGCTGCTCAGTTCTAAGATAAAGAAGTTGATGGCTACGTTGAAGGAAAAGACAAATTATATTATTCACTACAGGAATTTGAAACAAGCGATGGCAAACAGTCATGTCGTTAAAAAGGTAAAATCATGTTTATTATTTTTTATTAATTTTATTAATTATATTTATATTATAGGTTCATAGGGTTATACAGTTCAATCAGTCACCGTGGTTGAATGAGTATATTGGCTTGAATACTGAGATAAGGAAGAAGGCAACTAATGAATTTGAGAAGGACTCTTACAAACTGATGAACAATGCAGTATTTGGTAAGTGATTACTTTTCTAGGTAAGACGATGGAATCTATGAGACGGAGGATTGATGTTCAACTGTTATCGAGTGAGAAGAGAGTGCAGAAATTGATAAACATTGCATGACATACAACGAAAACCTATATGCAGTGACACTGGAGATCAAAATAATTAATTTATATATACTCCGCGCACAATAAGAGTATGACCAGTCGCGCATTCAAAATAACTTGCTCCACTGCATCGCTCGCCGTAGTGGCGTTTGCATATAGAACGCTTCACGCGATAACAGAATCGTGCAAATGTTTATCAAACCATAGTTCTCATTCCAGTACACTGTATAGTCGTAAAATGATTTTATGACAGCCGTGGCATTGCAAAACACATCGCGTAAACAATACAACTTACTCACCCTATAATACTTGGATGTATAATTATTCTACTAGATGTAACGGTTGTGTCAATCCAAAACTTATTCACACAATCGCTGGTGTTGTATCCTATATCCGGTTGATGCCGGGTTCACCGTCAATTTTGGTTTCTTCCGTAAATGACGACGGATACTCGTTTATTTGAGTTCGACTTTTGGGATTAATCAAACACTGAACTCATCCGTTTTGAAATAATTACTTATTGTTTATTATTATTTATATTTATTTAAAAAGACATTTAATAGGTTCTATGTATAACTATAATATATGTATAACTAANTCGTTGTTTTAACTCTACTGCCGTCGCCGAGCGCATGAAATCGCGCATCCTCAAGACGTTACCAAAAAATAATATATTGCTTACTTAGCTAAATACAAACTATGTTTTAAACCAAGGGTTCTCAACACCGGTATTAAGCCAAGTTTCATCTAGGTAATAAATGGATCTACCTTCTTCTCGAAAACAATGAATTGAAATTAAATATTGTCTTCTCCAACTTACAAGATCTCTTTTTTCTGGTAATATTCTATTTCTTTGGCATTTTGTAAATTTAAAATTTAAGCTCTTCAGAACTTTCCTTCAAATTTGGCAATGTATTGTCTTTGTTAATACTAGTTAATACCTTCGCAAGGATTTGCTGTGTTGGATATCTCCAAGACCAAAATGTATGATTATCATTATAATGTTATGAGTAAGCATTTCAAAGACACCATAAAGTTGATGTACACTTATACAGGTAAATTATTATTTTTTTTTTTCTTATACGTATTATATTATTTTTTAGATTCATTGGTGTACCATATTGCGACGAAGGACTTTTATGCTGACTTACTAACCAGACCAGGGCTTTTGGAGTGTACGGATACCGCCAACCTATCTAGAGACCACCCAGGTCACAGAGAGGAAGAAGGTACCACGTCTTTTCTCCGATTAGACAGACGGGCTGGCAATTACAGAATTTTGTGAGTTGCGAGCAAAAGCGAATGCATATAAGATAAATGTAGTGGAGAAAATCAAGATGAGAGGAATCCGGGGTCATGTGGTAAAAACTACATGACTTTTGATCACCTTAAGAAGTGTATGTTCAGGGATTTAATCACATACAGGGAGAATGTATGTAGCGGGCGATATATACAAAATATACAAGAATTAAACTTCTGTTGGACTATGGTATGCTGCTGATGTTTGAAAGAGGTAAACAATATTATATTATTTTACTTAACAATTATAATATTAATCGAAACATTTTTTTTTTCTGGTATATGTGGTGGTCTCGTACAGATGAGTACGCAAAGACGAACAATATAATGTTGGAAGACTATTACAAAATGAAAGAAGATCCATGGATTATATACCAGGATTGTAAGTATACATATTATTTAAAAAATATATATATATATCAGTCATATACTTATAAATTTTTGTATTTTCTGTTTATTTTAGGTAACAATTTGTACGAGTGGGCGATGTTGCAGCCCCATGGCAGCTTCAAGTGGGTAGAACCGATACTAGTCGGGCTCGAGAATTTAGGCGACACTTAGCACATAGGACGGATATACGAGGTGGGTATTGAGGATCCAGAACATCTACATGAGGATTACAATGATCTTCCTTTCCTTTCTAATAACATAGTTCCACTTGGTTCCAAGGTGAAGAAACTGGAAGAGGAAATGCATTTATATGCATTATTATACACTTCAGAAATTTGAAGCAGTCGATAGCGAATGGGCTAATTGTAAAAAAGGTAAACTCTTCAGAACTTTCCTTCAAATTTGGCAATGTATTGTCTTCATTAATACTAGTTAATACCTTCTCAAGGATTTGCTGTGTTGGATATCTCCCAAGATCAAAATGTATGACTGTCATTATAATGTTATGAGTAAGCATTTCAAAGTGTAAGAACACGGCTAATCTACTTAGAGACCACCCGTGCTATGTCACAGAGAGGAAAAGGTACCACATATTTTTTCCGATTAGACAGACGGCTGACAATTACACAGTTTTATGCATTAAGGACAAAATCATATGCATATAAGATAGACGGGAAGGAGAAGATCAAGGCGAAAGGCATCCAGGGTCATGTCGTTAAAATCACATGATGTTTAATGACCATGATAAATGTCTGTTCGGTGATGGAGATCTGAACGTATATAATAAAAATAATGTGTCGATTCGCTTGTTCCACCATCAACTTAAGACTATCTCTACAAATACACTTAGCTACGACAACTACGATTAAAAGAGGATAACTATGAGAGACAAGATACACACAATGACATATGAACACCACCAACTACTATAAGACAGCGAATATTTATATTGTAAAAATTGTACATATTTTTTAAATAAAAGCAAAAAATGTAATATATGAAATAATCGATAAATAAATAATATTTTAACAAACAACAAAAGAAGTTTTTTTCCCACTAAATTTCACACCCATAGTCCATGTTACTGAAGTGATTCACTCTCCTTTCTTCTACTTCCTGCAGTCTGGATGGTGGAAACACATCCAGTCCCTCTATAACATCCTGTCTATCAATATTTTGTGATGGTATTTTCTTTAATTCTGCTAATTCATACGATTTTAATATTTTGCCTCTATCTAACTTGATGACTTTTAATAAGAATTTGAAAAATTAAATTGATCCAATACATGTTACTAGCCACCACAGTAGTATGTGTTAAACTTTCTTTTTTAGCTTTTTTTTCCAAAATAGCATGTCTGACATCGCAATTTATTTTATAATTGGCTTCATATATATTTCTCAAAATGATCTATATCATAACTAGAGAATTTTATGAGATCAATTGTTAACCATTTAATAACTTGGTTAATAAATTTCCTACTGATCTTAAAGCTACATTCCTTGCAACCATTTCCTCTGACGTGGTATTTCCTATAAAATTCACCTTTCCTGGTATTACACCTATTACATAAAGCATCTACACTAAATACTATCATTGAATTATAATGTTTCCAGTAAGATATCTATCTGCATCTAGGAACTATAATATTGTGTATTGGACGGTCATTATTTCAATTGATTCCACAACTACAACATTTATAAAAATAATAAATTAGTGTTCTCAGAAAAAAAAAAAAATACAATATTTTCAAACATACACGATTTAGAATCCATATCTTATTCTTTTATATGAAATTTGTGTAAGTCTTAATGATATATCAGCGGATGTGTCGATGACTGCAGAACAGAAATCGATTATCATTCAATTTAACATATTCGTCCACCGCACTTTCCAATAATGATGAATTACAAATTCCTATACATAATACTGAATCGCATACTCTACCATGCGAAAGTTTTATGTACTTCGAAGGATCGATAACACAACCAGCAGGTTCAACTGAAGATGCTAATTTTATACACAACGGATCGACATTTCTTTTCTCCGAAATTAAATACGAGCTGAACAGAATTCAAATACAAAAAATCGTTAACTCCCGCATATCTACAACATTAAAAGTATATTGTTCGTATACTAAATCGGATATTACTTCCCATTATAATGCCGCTTGGGATAGTGATTTCAAAAATGCCAATACAAATTTTATTGAAAGTTCGTCGTTTAACCGGTGTGTTAATCTAACAGATTTGTTTGGTTTTAGTGAAGATTAAAAACGGATTCTAATAAACTGTAACTAACCACTCGTGTTAAATAGAGCTTCATTGGATATAAACGCAGTTAAATTTCCCGACTATAATGCAATAGATATCCCTAAATTAAAAGACGTCAAAATCAATATTTCTAAAATAGTATGGAAAATGCCAATGGTGCAAGTTGGCGATAAAGAAAAAATTAAATTAATATAAATAAAACACAAAATACGTTTTACAAACTGATAATGGAATTCTTATCTCGTAGGTAATCTAATCGAAGCTAACCGAAGAACAGGACTTCTAAAGGTTCTCTAACAATGTGCGCTATGCTAATAATTTATATGCATACTATATACCACGTGTACATGCATATTCAAGCGATGCTCCGCCCATAGTGTATGATCTATTTATATTTTCACAATTCATAATCACGGTTTAAGATATATCTTAAGATCACGATTATATATATATCTTAAATCGTGTTCACAATACAATAATATGATTATTAGTAAACATTAGTAGTTACACGCCAATAAGTTGATTCGAGTTCAACTTTGCGGTATTCTGGTAACAGTATGATCTACCGGAACGCTATAACCAATCACAGCATATCCGGTACATGCACGTACACGGGATAGCTGAAAATCCGCCTTAAGGTAAGGTAACTGTATCTAAGCGTTTATTCTATAAGTAGGCAGGTACTGATAAGAACCGTTCAGTTTATTAGTGATATAAACCGTTTTTTTACTGTCTGGTATATCTAGGGTTATGGTTCTAGGTATACCAGACAATCGTTTATCGTAATCAGATAGAAACTTTAACCACAGAGTAGATGTTATAATAGACCATGAATATTGTCTAATGTTCATTATCTAATTTTATAATTTTTGATAAAACCGCGATTGTAATTATTCTAACTCAAAATTTTTCAACTTTTAACGAAAAACAACATTATGATAATGAAAATATGTTCGATATCCGTAAATCACGTTTTTTTATACGATCCGAATTTCTGAATTATCAATAGTGATTTATGTTATTCTTATTCATCATCAACTTTTAATAGTTCTAAACATGTGAATTGGATAGATAGATAGATTTGAATTGTTTTTGATTTCGTTTTTCTAGAAAAAGTTAAATCAACTTCACTCTAAAAAATACCTACCATGTATTATTTAGAAGATTATTTAGAAAGTAAGTTTAATTGTTAATGTTAAATATTTGCCTACATTGATAATGAACTGATAAATTTACCTATGTTCAAATGTTTTCTTAAAGAACTAGAATGCTTACCAGAAGAAATAAAAAAAAACTTGATGAAATTAGGCGAAATGGACCACAATGTAATAAGTATGTCATAGAATCTTTTTTATCTATCTATTAGAATATTAATAGTGAATTTTTTAATCTATTCATTGGTCAATTGATTAATTTATTCAATAATCTAAATCATTTTATATTGCCTATTTCGTTGTAAATATTTCTCGTATAGTACCTACATCTACATTGATGGTATAAACGAATCAAAAATACAAGATGTACAATTAAAATGTCATTTACATGTTAATTGTCTTGCATAATAAAATTCAGTATTACTACTTGATACAAGATATATTAAGTTAGAACAAGTTTTAGAACACATCTCTTACTCAAATATAAAATTTAAGAAATACTGATATAGATCAGTTTTTCCAAACTTATAGGCCACAAAATATTTTTGATGGAAGCAATGTTGATAAACTAATGAGGAAAATATCTTGATTATATTTAAATAAATTATCAATTGCATTGAATAGATGTTTTTGAAAAAACATTTGTGACAATTTTCAATGATAGAAAAACTTATCATTATTTTCATTTCAAAGTTGAATTCCAATGCTCTTCTTGAAACTTAGATTTTAAAACTTTTTTTATAATAACACTTATGAAAATAAATTTAAAATGAAACTACTGTAGATTCTTTTTATGTCAAACGTCTATCTTAAATTTTGTGTTATCTAAAACTACACTGAAATCCCCTTGAAACTACCATTATAAACTCAATAGTATTTTACTCTTGGTAACATGAGTATACAAATATTTTTATTATAATAAGAACAGCAAATTGTACATTACATTTCGTAATGTAATTGTGATTGCAGAGTTGGTATTCAATATTTGTAATTCTTTGTACAATATAGTGAAATGGAAAATAAGCGTAAATTAAATGTCCATTCAATTTCGGACAATGTTCGTTTAATAGGTAGACATAGTTGAAAAAGGTGACTGTAAAAATGTCAAATTGCTAATGAATTCAATATTCCACCAAATACATTATTGCCATTATAAAACTTAACATTAATGGAACAATTTTATTTGTAAAACAAACTTTAATGACAGTTTTTTAAAAAATTAATTAATTAATTATTGCAGTTCATTGATCTGTATTAGGGTTAAAATTTTAATGTAACTCGATATTTCAAACTTTTTTCTGTTCCCCTTGAGATTTGACATTACGAGAATCTAATGTTTTATGCATTTTTGCTGTGTATGTAATGAATATCCAATCCAGAACTTTCATTAAATGAGATAATAAAACTATTACTTTTCCCTATCTACATGGGTGGATAGACTTACCAAGAAGTTGAGAATTTCTTAGTGTCCCTCCCCTCTGATGGGCCCCCATTATTTTACTATTGATGTTTTGTATTTTATTTTCATTTTGCAATATTTCACATAATTAGCTATTCATTGTTTAGTATAAAATTAAATAATAAAAATGCATTAATATAGGTATTAATATAATACCTATTACTTTAATTATTTATTAATAACAGAGCTATAATTTATATGCAACAGCATGTTTTTTTGCGACTTCTGATTATTGATTTTGTCAGTAATTTCCACAAATCGCCTCAGGATGAGATAAATGGTGGCGTTTTTATTTTGCATGTTTTTGCATATTTTGAATAAAATGCATATTATTGCATATATTGAATATTTTGATTATAAGAATTTCAAAAATGCATGTTTTATAGTATTTTATATTTAATTTTAGCCCTTCTGATTTTTGTCAAACATAAATTTTATTTTTATAAATAAAATCCTATGGTATAATAGGTATGCAATAAAATATTGAATAGTTTGATGGAGAAAGACTTCATGAAAATTTACAGATTATAATAAATGCTAGTAATCGACTTCTTGAGTGTAACTGAAGAGTCGCAGATAAAGTTAAAAACGAAATCCTTGGTTTTACAAAAAAAAAAGGATTTAAAACTCTATAATCAATAAATAAAATATTAAATGGCGAATCAGAGAAGGACAATTTCAGTTGTAATTTAACACCAGGACAAATTTCTTTATTTAAATATGCGCCAATTACATTATGTGAAGTTGAACGGAGCTTTAGTTAATATAAATCAATACTACGATCCAATCACCTATCATCTATATTTTAATATAAAAAAATATGATGTAGCATGTAATACACATATTTCCACTATTGAATGTGAATTATAAATTTTATTTCCAAATTATTTTATTTTATTTTATTTCTCAACTATATTATATTAAGATAAACAGCCAATCGCTGATGTATTTCAATAAATAAATATTTTTTTTGTAGCTATATTTTTGTGTTTATCCTATATAAATTTAAATACATATTTTTGCATATTTTAGTAAACAAAATGTATATTTTAAAATTTTTTATTGCATACAAATCCTAGCCATGATTATTACTATTGTTAATATAACTGTATTAAACCATTATGGAATAGTTACCTAATTTTTTTTTTCTTTTAGTGGGACCTCCACACCTAACAAAGAGTAAATTTGTGTGTCCTCATTACAAAAATATTTGGAAACATTGTTTTATATATATTTAATATTATTACGTAGACTTTTTTATTTAATTTAATGTAAACTAAATTTTAAAAAGTATTCTTAACAAAAAAAAAAAACTTATTGAATAAAAAATTAGAATTGATGAAATTAGAGGTATAATAAACTAACAGAGTTGTTACTTCTTACTTATATATTTTTTACCCAATTTATTTCAGCATCTATGGATAATATTCGTAAAAGAGTGGATATTTTGTTTTCGAAAGCAGACCATATAGATCCACAAGAATTCGAAACAAATTTTCAGGCTATTATGTCTGATGGGAGTAAAACTGTTGAAGAATCCGGTAAATATATTGTTTTTATTTAATGAAAAAAAATGTATAAAGATTATATTATATAATTTTAAATTTCAATCTTAGATGCAAAAATTCAGCTGGCTGACCAAATGCAAGAACTCATGACCAAGTACATTGGGCGATTAGACCAAGAAATACACAAATTCAAAATGGAAATGGAAGCTGATTATAGTGGTATTACTGAACTTATTGAAAAAAGTGAATATAGAGTTGAATACTACCACAATATTTTTTTTAATTATAATTTTTAAATACCTTTTATGTTTAGGAAGTTTAGATTCAGAGCAGAGCAATGTTAAATATCCCTCACCAAAAAAAGGTCAGCTGAACAGACGTCTCTTTGGAGGTAGGTAGTTTAAACATTTAGCTTTTATCCAGCTACATTCCTTGCACCTTTCTATGGTTCCTGCATTTAATAATGTAACATTTGCAGATTTTTTAAATGATCATTTCATTTACTTTAAAACCTATTTTAACATAATTATATTATCACCATTATTTTATTTAAGATGAATACAATATTATTTTTACACTATTATATTGCATTATTCATTTACTTAGAGTTACAAAATATGTTTTTATTCTATTTATTTGACTAATTTGCTCTATTGAACTCATTGTCAGTGTATTATAATTTATCATTTGTAGATCGAGTATATCAAAGAAACTAATAGTTTTGCTAAGCTGTTTGTATGTTTTTTTGTCTTGGTAAATACTTTTGCAATTAGTGAAAATTCTCAGATTGTTTCATAAAGTACCTCAAAAGATGTGAAATTTCTGTCCAGTGTTTTTTAAAATATTTATTAAAATGTTCAACAGTTCAATGTAAATTGTTATTGTTCAATATTCAGGTGTTAATTGAAGTTAAATTTTTTTAGTAGTTTCATTTTTTATGGCAAATCACACACTTATATAAAGAAATTTGAATAATATACATTTAATAATATTATAAAAATAAGTTACCTTTAGGTAGGTAAGTTAAATTATACAATTATTGTAAAATAGAATTATCTCGGAGACAATCTTTTCTATTATTAATTATTTATTTTCTATACATTATTAATAAATTACTAAAATTTGAATACAAACTCAAATTAATTTAATATCAGTAGTTATATGTGTTTTTTTTAAAAAAAATCTAACATTACTTATTTGGATTTTTATAAAAATGTTAAATACTAATTATAAATTGCATGTATTTTTTTTTTATTTTGTGTTGTAGAAAAGAAAAGAGAAATATATAACATTAGCCTGCATAAAGAAAAATCAATAGTTTCTAGTTCTACTAGTAATATAGATGTAACACAGTCTTCACAATATTATCCGAATCCTATGCACACTCTTATGACTTTACCTTACTCCTTGGGACGAAATAAACCTTGTAGTACTGTTACATCCCAAACAATTAGTGATGCTCAACAGGTATTTTGAAGAAAAATATATATATTTAAAATATCACAAAGAAATATTAAAGTTTTTGGTTTCCCACTTTGATTATTTACATATATTTATGTATATGTATTTGAATTGAGTTTTAGTAAAAAAAAAAAAATCAAATTACTTAACAATCTTTGTTAAATTTATATATTTATTTTAAATGAAATAATTTTTTTCTCTTTATTAATATTAATGTTAAATTATACTTGTTTTAGCTTCCTGGAAGGTTTAGTGTGAATAGTTCAGAAGCGTCTATAGAAACCTTTAGCCCTGAAATATCATTTGGAAGTCAAATAGGAACTGTTACTGACGTATTGTTTCCAGAATTATGTTGTGATGAATTATCGAAGACTGAACACAATAGGTTACATTAATATTATAACATAAGACCAATATTAGTGTTTTAATTAATAATTAGGTACATAATATTTTTTTGGGGAATTTTAATTACTGTAGCCAGGAAGAAATGGGAAATTTAACTATGCTAATGGATGGAGACACAAGTATTACAAGTGATGTAGATGAAATTCGTTACTGTACATGTAATGATGTAGCTTATGGTGCAATGGTTGCCTGTGATAACAAAATGGTAATTAAATAATTAATATTTAGGGCTGTGAATTTGTAAGAAAATGTATTTGTTTGTTTTAACTGACTGTGAAGCTTTCTAAGTAAATTTGAATGATATAACAACAAATTTATTTATGAAACTTTTATTTTCCATTTTTTAACAGTTTTAATTTTCAAGATTATTTTTTGGATTTGTTAAGTCATATTTTCCTTTTTAGTCAAACAGTTTAATCAAATTTTAATAATTAACATTTTAACACACATATTTTTTTGTTTTACTCAGGCCGTACTATTTGATGTGTATACATCAAATTTACATTTTATAAAATAATATTTTATACAAGCTATATAGTTTATACTGGTTAGGTAAAGATAAAGATTTGATAAAATAAGACAATATTGCAGAAATAAACTAATTTAACATTCAAATTCGATCAACATTTTTATAATTTTTTTTTTATTAAATAAATAGATGTGTCAAAATAAAATATAAATTAAATTAAATTGAAACCGATTTTAAGTGCATTTTTAAGGTTTTTTACTGTATTAAATTCACAGTCCTATTCATATTACATAATATTATGTCATATATTTAATTATTTAATACTTACCTGTGTAGTGCCCATATGAATGGTTTCATTATAAATGTGTTGGTATCAAAACTCCCCCAAAAGGCAAATGGTATTGCTCCAAGTGTAAAAAAACATCAACAAAGGCTCAAAAAGTACTAAAATCTAAGAGTACATCAAGAGTATTGGAATAAGTAATGTGTATTTGCTAACCTATTTAAGTATTGAAAATTCATGTATATGTATAATAAGTACTATTCATATTAATAGTATTTATAAAATATTGCACCCAATTTTTTTTTTTTTTTCTATAGTTATTAGAATCCCTAATGAACTATTATTTAAACAAATTACTCGAGGTCTATTTTTATGATATTTACCATAAATTGTTATTTCACAAGATGTTGCCCTCTAAAATTATTTCAAATTACATTAAATTAACTTTTTGATTTAACCAAGTATATACAATGTAAATTTTGAGCTCTAAGTATTGTTATTTTTAATAATTACACCATTACAATTAGTTATTTATGTTTACTAACCTATGTTAGATTTGAAATTCATGTATACAAATAAGTACTATTAATATTGATAATATTTAATCAGTATTGTGCTTCTTTTTTTTTTTTTGTATATTAGTTTTTAATATCCCCTATGAACTATTATTTAAACAATTGCTCAAGGTCTATTTATGTTATTTGCTGTTATATTGTTATTTAATAAGATGTTACCCTCTAAAAGTAAAAGACAGACAAATTGTTTAAAATTGCATTTAAATAATTCTGTGATTTGACCAATACTCAAATTTTGAACTGTAAATAATTTATTTAATAATTAAACCAAGTCATTGTGTATTATCTATTATTATCATAGAATTATTCAAAGTATTAGTTTATGAAACAACAGTTATTATAAGATTTTTCCTCTGATAAGTACTAAGGGTAAAATTTATTTAAACAAAAATTAAATTAATTTTTGATTTAACTAAGTACATACAAATTAAATTTTAAGCTTTTAAGTATTGTTATTTTAAATAATTACACCCATACAATAAGTTATTTATGTTTATTATCCTATGTTATATTTGAAATTCATGTATACAAATAAGTACTATTAATATTGATAATATTTAATCAGTATTGTGCTTCTTTTTTTTTGTATATTAATTTTTAATATCCCCTATGAACTATTATTTAAACAATTGCTCAAGGTATATTTATGTTATTTGCTGTTATATTGTTATTTAATAAGATGTTACCCTCTAAAAGTAAAAGACAGAGAATTATTTTATTTATATAGATTCATTATAAGTCATACTTAAAGATAAAAAAAAAATCACAAATGCCTATTAATAGACTAAAATCACTATAATGTTTTTAAAATATAGCCTTTCTAGAAAAGTCTATTATAAGTATCATGTGAAAAATACAGATCCCTACAATTATTTGTAACCTAATAACAACAAAAAACCATTTAAAAAATGTAATTAATGTTTTTTAAAATAAATACATAATATTCATAATTTTTCACATTCTTCATTATAAAATTGTATTAATAAATTTTAAATACTGATTTCAAATAATAATAAAATTAAATAATATTTTGAAATACTTTTTTTATATATATACATCAATACTATTTACCTATAAATATGTATAAACACTCACATTATTATTATTTTTTTTTTTTTGTGGGTATTGTGTTAGTATTATTGTATACATTACTTGGTTCCGATTTAAAGTGTCAAATGGTTTTTCAAACATAAAATGTGTACAGTTTTATTGTATTCATATGTGTAATTTGATTCTTTGTTTTAGGAATTTGTATGGAATATATCTATATATTATATACTATAATCTTTATTAAGACTATTAAAGATAATTTATTCATGTTGCCTTAACCACTGAAATAGCCACTCAATCTTACAAACCGTCCAAATTTAATTTAGGGAAAGTATTAGAGTCCTAAATTAAAATACCATCCCAGATGGTAACCCTATAACCTCATAACCCTATGAGAAAACTTAAAAGAGAATATGGTGTTAAGGTTTAGCTTAAATTAAATAAAAAATAAATCAAGTCAAAAGTGTTGCTACTGGGCAACTCCTTTAAATCATTCATGCCATCAAGTTAAATTCATAAACATGCTTATTGTAAAAAAAAAAAAAAACCTATATATTGTACTTTTTACAATGAATAACAGAAAAAATAAATATTGCCTTAAAATCTGAAACCATTATAAATAATAAAATAAACATAATAACCATGGCTCGGATTTTATAGCACTGAAAATAGCTGAAATATCTGCTATAGTATGACCCAATAAAACTTGAAATACTTGCGATAATATGTAATAAAAACACGAAAAATACCAAAAAATAAAATGTATTTACCTTTTTTTTTTTAAATTTTTTAAATACACTGATAAGAACTTATAAATGTGTACTGTTCGCTCTGCTATTTTTATTTGTATTAAACTAGTATTTAGCAAATATTATGCAATCCAGACTCTGATAATAACAAAATATTAAATGTATTGCATACATTGCATACATTATCAGTGGTGTTAAACTATAAAAAATTCACCATGGCGATTGTACAATTTGTTTAGGACCCATCAACAGTTTTGTACTGACAAATAAAAGTGTGGATAATATGCACTTTTTTAATCAAATTTTATAACTACAATCAAAATATACTGTTCGATATTTTAATATTAATTAATAATAATAATAATAATACATTTATTTTATTTTATTTCACAAATATACATAAATAAATATAACAATATGAAATTGAAATGATGTTGTATCCAAAAATTAATTGTCTTTACTTTGTTTATTTAGGTAGGTACCAAGTAAACTAAATTTTTTTACTTCGTAATATAACCACTTACTTGACACATTTTAGGACGTCAATAGTGATACAGTGGAGGGTAAACACGTGCACCCATTTCAACAGTTTTCTAAAAATTGTTAACTATTAAGTTAGTGTCGGGGGAGAGTAGTGGACCATTATTTGAATGGCGGCTCGGCGCGTGACGTTTTAATTATGTACCACTACTCTCCCCGACCCAAACTTAAAAGTGGAATATCTCGTTAACAGATTGACGGAAATTACCAATTTAAACAAACAAAATACCTGACCGGGGACTTGTTAGTGAGACTCGCAAATCAGTTAAACAATTCGTTAGGTCTGTATTAAGCCCAAGGGTACTTTGTCCTACAACATACTACTACAAATACCTATGACGTACATAACAATATACGGTCGTACAAATGCATACTAAAACATTTATGTACACATTAAACAAACAAAAGGGCATAATTAATGTCAAATGGATTTTTCTCGTAAAACGAGTCGTATACAAATTCCGAAAATGATCGTACAAATTCATACTGATTACGTACTAATTATTTACAATATTAAAAATCGTTTATTTTCAGAAATAGGGGGCTGGGTTAATGTACGTGTTCTAACATCAATTCCCTTATCCCAACTCTTGGTAGTTGTGTATTTCAACTACTGCTCGTAATTGGGCGTATAGGTATTAATTCGACCGGTAAGTACTACAGAACGCAAGGTAACCGCAGGAAACCGTATTTACGTTTAAACGCATACAAATAATTAAACACAAACGAGTCTTCAAAATATAATTAAATACTTTATATGGACAGGTCGGGATCGTTGTCCAGACATTCCACCCCGAGTCCTGAAGAAAAGTAATTTTTACAATAATATTTTAATAGTTTTTATATAATAAGCGCATCACCAGTTAGCGCATCTTAGCGCATCTAAAGTTTACAAAATTGAAATCTGACAAACACATTCCTACAGTGTTGTTTAGCTTACAAGTCTAAATTGACCGAAGTCTACAAACATCTTTTGTTCGTTTTAATTTAACACTGTACAGGTCCTGGTTTTTAATCCATGCAAGAGCAAAGGCACAACTGCGCGCTCTCTATTAACTTTAGGCTATTCAAGAGGCTCAGAGGTTCGGGGCAAACCCCGCGTGCATGACAATGCATCAAAGCGCGGGCCCAGCAATCGCTACCCGATTCGCTTTGCCGTCTGCCTACGGTTCGGCCGCCGTCAGGTGCGCAACCCGTGGCTTGTTTAACCACTACCTTACGGAAACCCGCATACCCGTCCGAATCCAACCGCACGGCACGAGACCGCGGCCGACACCGGAGCGTCCATTCAGCGCCGAGCATGGGTCGACAGCTTTTCATAAATGTCAGAAGCAGGACGTATTATCACGACACGTTGGGTGTCGACGAAACAGATAATAAATCCGCACCGAAGGCAGTCAGATATCTACCGACACGCGTTCGTTAACACGTTACCAGAGATAAGTGGGCCACCCGGAAACATCCCACGTTACGATTCAATATCCGGAGCGCGAGAAGACTCCCGAACAATCACGCAGAGATGCGAGCCCGTATTCTCGATCTCTCTCTGGGTATAACCTAGGTGAGGAAATACCGACACTCGTACGCCCAGCAAGAATCTATACATGATCGCTTCACGACGCGGAAAAATTCGCGACGCTACAAGTATCTAGCGCCACGATGAGTCCTGTACCATCTAAAAAGACCGGGAGGGGGGGGGGGGGGTAAAGCAGTAACCCCCTGACTCTCTAGGAAACCACAGAAAATAACCAAGAAATCAATCTCAACTGGTCCCTGAGTCGTGGTTTTACTGGATTTAACACTGTACAATATTCACAGTATTTTATATTATTATACAAGCATAGATTAAGCTTACTTAATACATTTACAAAAAAAAAAAAAAAAAAAAAAAA